>KZ308124.1:1909324-1921115 GCA_000376725.2 Ladona fulva | reverse complement strand
TGAATGGCTTGGAGAAATGTTCTGCCGGGATAGCTCAACGGACAGAGCACCCGACCGGCAATTGGGAGACCCGGGTTCGATTCCCGGTCCCGTCAGACTTTTTTCAAGTCCATTCTTCCTTGGGATTTTAAATTTTCAATTTATTGAGAAGGTGAAACACCAGGAAAGAGAGGCTGCAATGCATCCAATATAATCTATATAGATTAAGGAGTATGCATTAGACCCGTTCACAGTGAGCAATGACATTTTTAATGGGCTGTACCAGGTAAACAAAGAAATTGCACAGGTAGTAGTGGAGGAGATGCACCCTCATAGGGTGGAAGCAAGGAAGAGCACAGCCATACCTAAAGAACAAATGGTAACTTTAAGAATTTTGGGAAAATATCACTCAAGTATTCAGCCGATAGGATAACTAATTAAAGGCACCCAGATCCTCTGTACTGCATTTTTTGAACAAATGAGCTATCAAAGAAGCCAGCAGCCTTAGCAGTGAGCTTAGCCAAAGCAGTGTCTCCAATGCTATTGAGAAAGTTATAGCAGCACTCGATGCCAATGAAGTCCTGGCAAAATGGATTCATTTATGATGCTAGGGGAAATAAGTTAGTAAACATTTTAGTATTTGTAGTAAAAGATTTATTTTTACAAATATTTGTCATACATAAACATAAATAAGGAGAAATTACAATGGAAAGAATCACTCAGAAACCTACATACTATTACAAAAACTGGGAAATGTACATACTAATACAAAAAAGTGATTGTGTTGGATGCCCTTGACTAGTGTCTTTTCAGGAACTCGATGAATCTGTAAAGAACACATGTATTATAAATTAATAGCTATTTTCCTCCGCTCAAATATTACTATTCATTTTCAACAGGAAGTAATATCATTCCATCAATGTTATGATAGTAAGTGGAAATAATATAAATACTTAGCAATAATCAAAATCCAACCAATTAAAAAAAAGAGGTCTAGCTATAAATCAAAATAATCCCACATTAATANACTGCGTAGGATTAAATTTGTAGGAGGAGATCGATTTTTAATTCAGACGCTTATCAAAGGTCAATAAATCATGGTCGGATCTCAGAAACGCGGATTTTGCTTTACAACTATATAACACATTTCTGCTAAAAGTTTGGTTTTTCTGTGACTCCTGGTCATTGTTCGACAAAGATGTGAAGATGACCGAGTCATGGATTTGCGCGAATTTACCGTGTTTTGATTTGGTTTACGTCGTCTCACATAAAACACGAGATCGGTATTGACTCCTAATGTATATCATTTTAAAGACAAATAAATACTCTTTCCAACGATGTATAAAATGTCCCAATATAATAGCAGATCATCAATGGTTAACTCATCAAAGTCCAGGTCTATACTATTGTCAATCCGACAGTAGGAGCTCATGGTTTTGCTTTCAATTTTGCTCCATTAACTGCACATACACAAAATACTTAAATGCAGTATGCTGGTAACTTAGATGTTAGTTTCACCACAGAATTTTAGCGGATAAATGAAGAGAAGGGATAAAAAGAATTGATAATTAAGGTATTTATTAAAAAGGAGATTATGGTGACTGCAGTTTTCAAAAAGTAACTATTTGCTGTGAACTATGTTTTCAGTTACAAGGCATTTGTAACAAGTCCATGAAGAAATGTTTCTCTCTCTTTTAAAATAGACAGTAAGCATAATGGTCACTAAATTACACACGATAATGATTGATGATAATTTCTATAAAATATTGTGACTTCTTCATTAGAATTGATATTTGTTCCAAATGATTATCTAGAATAACTTTTGTGGTTTGATTTTTCCTCCTATATACATAGTGGTGTCAACAAAACATACAAATATGCAACTTAAGCAACTCTTATGGGGACACCTTGGATTTATTCCTTCCTGAAATTATCTGCTATATATGGAGTTTTTCCATTGAATACCTAAGAAGCTAGTGGAAATATATTTATATTTTTATTTTATGAATAAAATATTTTCAAACATGTGAAGCTCTTTCTCCTAATGTAATGTTAAATAAAAATAGAATGGAGAGTCTTAAGTTTATGTAACTTACACATCTGCCACCCTCTTTGCAACTTCCTCGAAGGTATCAGCCATTTGCTGAGTAGCTGCTGCCCGACGTTCGGCTGCAACCACCAGCCTCTCCTCTAATGAAGGATTCCTGTCATCTGAAATACATGTTTTCTAATGAAATATTAAGATGCAAAAGAAAAGGGGTCAAATTGTTTCTGTATGATCACTAAACAGAATAATTTTTATCTTCCCAGACATACCAATTGCCAAAAAACCAGCTCTTTGAAATACATTTGAGATACACTACTTGAAAGTTTTTGCAATTTATGGCTAATACTACAATAGAATGTTAACTCAATGTAACTAAAGGATATGAGGCTATCTAAATAAGTAGAAAGATGATATTTTTTCATTAAAACACAAATATGTAGAGGCTTTCAGAACCTCAAAAACCAAATATCTTTTCTGATTCATAATAAAATGAAGGGACTGGATCCTATGCAACTGAATGCTCATTGAGTCATAATTAAACAAAAGTTCTATTGAATTGCACACACATTGTTGCTCTCATTTGCAGCTTGATAATATTAATATTTCAAAAGTGACTTTCATCACATGGAAAATATAACTGAATTTAATATTTAGAAATACAGATGAAGGATGGCATTCAATAGTCCTGGCTGTGTAAACCTCATGCTGAGAATATCATCCTTCTTTAAACAACACACATTTTTAAATTGACTTAATTCTTGCATCACTGTTAAGCTTCAGCACTTGCTTTCAAGTTACAAGTAGCACGTACTTTTTATTCTATGAATTTAATTTAAAGGTAATGCATTTACATTACATGCAGTTGTCACCAGATAGCAAGAACACTCACCATCATTCTCCCGTCGTTTCCTCTTTCTGCCCCTCCCTTCAGAGCCTTCGTTCAACGTTGATGGTTGGGAGTTTAGGGGATGTGATGAGGAAGGGGTTTGGGTTGTGTAAGGGGTGGGAGAGTTGGAGGCTGAACAGGAAGTGGTAGGGAGAACAGGAGTAAGGATGGGAGAAGATGGAGATGGTGTTCCTGAGCAATCCTCAGGAGAAACAAAGGAAATTTCCATGACTCCCTGAGGATTGGTCAGGAGAGGGGAAGAAGATGATGCCTGGGAAGCACAACTCATCTGGCACTGAAAGAGGAATCCCAAGTATGCAACTATTATCAGATGCATTATGTTGGATGATGGAAAATTCTACAACTTCCATCACACCAACAACTTTCCAACATTATCATTTTCTAATTAGCCAAGAATGCATGATGCATTTTGCACGCTATAGTTTGTGTAATACCAATTTGTCGCTCACTAAAACAGTCCATTGATATGTAAAGACACATGGTCTACTCAAAATGTTCACATACCTGTAAAGGGTCCTTTACAGCTTCTATTGCCACAGAAGTTGACTGCCCCATAATATTCAGGAGCCTTTCCTCCAATTCGGTGAGAGGAGGCAAAGGAGTCCCTACTGTGGGACCTCCAGCATGCTTTCTCAACCTTAGCCTCTTTGCCTTTGTATCAGACTTCCAGTCCTGCCAACTCTGAGGATACACATAAAATGTAGCCATTTTTGTAAAGCAGTGGTTTAATCATTACATCTCATCAGATAAAAAGTTTCAAATACACATTTTGATAGTTACCTTTATCCACTTCTCTACAGGTTTACTGGGCCCTGTGAAATTTGCATTAAGGCTGTGAGCCAATTTAGCCCACAGTTTCTGCCTTGCAGCCGCTCCATGGGGCCCACTTAACTTATTTTGAGCCAATTCAGGGTGCTCCTCCATGAAATGAAGCATAATGATTCTTTGTTCCGGAGACACCCTGACATTGGCTCCTTTTATTACTTCACTAGCTGAAACTAAATTAGTGAATTCCCGTAAATTACCTGTACAGAATAATTTACATCAATTTATCATAGATAAATGTTGCAGTAAATTTAGGCTATAACATGAACGTGCGCAACATTCATTCTTATACAGTTAATGTAATAATTGAAATCAAAATCCTAATAAATACCAAATTAAAACAAAACTTTTTCAAACACACGATATCTTAAAGTGAATGGTTCTGCAGGTATTCAATAATGTAGCATCAAAGAATAATTGGAAAATCATACTTTAACACACCAACATCACATAGAACAGTGGATATTTCACCCTATAAACATAGCAGTGTCAAGGGTCCTTATATACAATTTAGATGCAACAAAATGAGAGAGAGGAATACATAAAGAATCTACGCTGACCTCATTTCACAGTAAACCTCAAAACGAATTATTACCTATAATAAAACGCCAAATTTTGGAGACAAATTCAAGTTTTAGTGTTCTCCAGAAGTTTACAATGTCTCTAAATAAGCCACTTGCTAGTACTATATATTTCAAGCCATTTCAGGATATCCAAGCTTCCACACAGTTATCTGTACCCAAATGTTTAAAATCAAAGCATCAGTTATAAAAGGGATACTACGTATTGATTTGCCATAAATATTACTCAGCATGGGAAATTCTCCATTTTTTAAACAACACTATTACTCAGCACATACTATTTCCTGATAACATCTGAAATACAGACATACTTTATGTTAAGCCTCAAATATCACAACATTAACTAAATTTGGAAACACTTTCGAATTATTGGTTAATCAACAGTTATCTAACTTTCTCTGATCCAGCACCATCCATCATTTCTGCAAGTGAATCAAAATTAGGGGTATTATAGGCTGGTAAACTAATTTTATTAGCTGGAGACAACAATATCATCACCTCTTCCAAAAATTGTGGATTCATATCAGGAAGCTTTTCAAAAAAAAAACAAGGTCACACAAAAGCACACATTCGACAGGACTTAGGATAAGGGCTCAAATCCTAATCTTGTATTGAACTTAAGTAATAACCCCCTGGATTGGTACAGTCCAGATACACCCCCAATTTGAATTCACTGTAAATGGGAACGGCTCTTCACTCAATCAACTAAATGGGAAAGAAGACAAGGGAGTAAAATTAGACAGAAGTGGTGAAGTCAGTAAGGCATGCAGCTGATAAATGTACTGTGTGCAATTCCAAAAGGGATTTACAAATATTAGTAAATGCACTAAACAATAAAGCAAGGAAATTTGGAATGCAAATAAATGTAATAAATGCTAAAGTAATGAGATTCACCAAAGGAAAGAAAGCTAAGTTAACAATCGGAGTAGATGATGAAAAACTAGAACAGGTATATAATTTCAATAATTTGGGAAGAGTAGCATTGGCCAAGGAAGCTTTCATGAAACAAAGGAAACTGATGACTAGAGGTCATTAGAATAAAGGAATCAGAAAAAGATTAGAATAATCCTTGGTGTGGAGTGCTCTACTGTATGGGTGTGAAACTACTGAAAAGGAGTAAGACAAAACTTATACTCATTATGTCTTATTATTAATAAGACAAAACTTACACTCGTTTTGTCTTATTCCTTTCATTATGAATAGCTACGACAAAGTTGAGGCCAAAGCAGTGGATTTTGTTTAATTGAAGTGATTAAGTGTCAGCAGAGGAAATGGATAGGTCAAATATTGAGAGGAGAGGGATTGCTAAAGAATGTAATTGAGGGTGGAATACAATGGAAAAAGCAGAGAGAAAGACTAATACAAAAGTTGTCAAATAACATAAAGGGTGAGGTAAGTTATCGAGAAACAAAAAATAGGATTCAGTAGGGAATATAAAAGCAGTGGAATCATGAATAAATGGAGTACTGCTGTTGGCAAAGTGTAACAGAAGTCACAAAATCCAGAAAACCACCAAAAACGGGAAAGTTGAGCCTAACGCGCGTTCTGCACTCCTAGAGTGCATCTTCAGAGGCATGATAGTGAGTCACTATCACGCCTCTGAAGATGCACTCTGGGAGTGTGAAACGTGCGTTAGGCTCAACTTTCCCGTTTTTGGTGGTTTTCTGGATTTTGTGACTTCTGTTTCAGTGGAATCATGAACAAAATAGGTTTCATATTTTGAAAATGATTTTTTTTTTAGATTTTGGTTTAAATAATGTGACTTCTGTTTCAGTGGAATCATGAACAAAATAGGTTTCATATTTTGAAAATGATTTTTTTTTTAGATTTTGGTTTAAATAATGACATTTTAGGATAGCTTTTGCTGCTTTCCAAAGCCTTTTAGAAAGGAAATATTTCAGCGATCAATAGTGAAAGTCAATTGATCATACATACTTTTGGTACTTGATAACATGCTGTATTTTCAATTTATATTTACTGCAAGAGGAATACAATATGTAATTTCAGCATTTCATAGAATCTTTGATATTAGCATGGGATATGAAATAGCGAAGAATATGAACCTTTAAATTGTAAAGAAGTTATTGGTACAGTATTCAAGGGATGGAGATACAAATGGCAAAGACTAGGAGAAAGTTTTGGCTGTATTAGGATTATTCTACCTCATGGAATCCAAAAAAGGGAAACACCCGATTCTTAAAGAACTCAGGACCACGGATGGGACAGGAATGTCGATTCTTAGAGCCTGCATAAGGTACAAAAGACATCTGTTCTTGATGCTTTCTACTAGATTTAACAATGAAACTTTCTGAAGACAGACAGATCAGAAGACAAACATATATACTGTTGGCTGTGCACCCACTTCTGAATAACATTCATGTAAAATTGTAGGACTACATATATGCAGTGCTGGTGAATATGTAACAAATGAAAAAATACTGAAGCCTTTTTGTGGTCAATGCAGTTTTGTTTGTACAAATTATTCCCAACAAGTTGGCAAAATATGGGAACAAGATTTTGCACCTTGTCATTCTGAGACTTTTTATACCAGCAATCTAGAGATACTTGTGGAAATTTGGAAAACAAGAATTAAAACCCTATCATGTGCCCAATAAGCCAGAGGATATTATGGATAGATTGCCAGTCAATCTTGCAATTAATTTTCCAGTAAAATGAATGTATAAGCAGAGTATGAATGTAATGTAGTGCTTTTGCAAAGAATTTAGATGAAAAGAAAGATTTAAAACTTTTCTTTAGATTTGGGTGATGATATATTTAAATATTTTGCTACTCAAACTAAGGATTCCATTATTGAAATAATTTTGTTAAAATGCAAATTCAATGGACAGAATGTATTACCCAAGAATCTAAAACTATAACTTACTATTCTACAAAAAAATGGGAGTTCTATCTTTTCAAGTAGGGGTGGTTTTCTAACCTTTTACTGAAAAGATCCAATATAATCCTGTGTTCAATGCTATGTCAGCACAAAATTCTCCCCTAAGAAAAGCACTGCAGATTTTTCAGGCAAATTCTCTAGTCTGAGATTAATTTAAATCCATGTGATGATGACATCTGTAACACTGGTAAGAACTCCCTGGGAAATTAGAGCTCTTTATGATGAATTTTCCAATACGATTTGGTCTTAACACATTTGTGGTGACTTAAATATGCATTCTTTACACTGGAGCTACTTGTCTATTTTTCTATAGCAACGGAAGCCACACTGGTGTTACAATTTACTCGTAATGCGTATAAGCTGATGGTATACAAGCAGAAGTAGAGCTTGTGCATGTGTTTACACATGAGTAAAACAACTTGCTCTTCATCACACTAGGTTCCTGATATTTTTAAAAAGTAAATATGTTACTTACACATAATGCCTTCCTCAGTGAAGATATCTGGAGTTCAAGCATGTTAAAAATATGCCCCAGGAGCAACTAAACCTTAGCATGCAATTACATAGATTCTATCCTATGATACATAGGATAGAATCATTTGCAGCTGAAACAGGTTACCAACATGCCATAAGAAAAATTAATGATTGAGGGTTTCTGAGTGACAAACAAACTCTGTGACTTTGACGGTGACAAAAATTCTGTAACTCGTTCGCTATTAAAAAATGTAGTAGGGCTACCATGTAGCTAAGTGGCAACCCGTTGCATTTAAGAGAAAACGGTCCTAGGTTCGATTCCCGGTAAGGGCCTACGTGAAAAATGCCTTAAGCAGTCGAAGGACCTTTAAAAAGATACTACTATCATGTAGTAATTAGTACTTATGTTACCTTCCTCATCTTCTAGTCCCATTACGGTCTTGATCCCTCTGTCCGAGTGATGGTATTCCTTGTAATTTATTTCAACTCCTACTCCAGATCCGTCATCATATAGTAGAGGCTCTAATTGCTCCTCTCCTTCTTCAACAGCTTCAACTCTGTGGGTAAGAGATATCTTTTACAACGCTGCATCTTTCACGATAAAACAATTGGGGAAATACCAAGGATCAACTATCTTAACGTAAAAACACCCTTAAAAATCCTGTCTCCTATGATTAGAAAATTCTGCCGATTTAGGAATGGGGTAAGCAAGATTCCAAAGTCATAGTGATTGTTCAGTAATGCTGCATGGAAACATAATCATTAGCATATGAGAATTATTTCTTGGGATTTAGTCGCACAACTTCATTGTGCCAAGTTAACACCTTTACCTCAATCCTTATTTTTCCAATGTTTGAACTAAATATACAAACACATTGTTTTAAAAGGAGTAGAAACATTACTGTTTTCACAATAAATATAAACATCGACTGCATTGGCTAAACAATTTGTTCATACATTCATAGAAGAAAACTAATTTCTTTAAGTTACAGAAACAATGTTCAGATCGCTTAAGCGATTCGTGGACGATCGTGGCAATTTTAGTTAATAATTATGCAGGAATTCTTATTAAAAAGTACTCACTTTATATCCATTGTTTTCCCCAGAGTTGAGGAACTTGAGGAATCACGTCTCCGCCACTGTTTGGATCGCACATGGAGTAAGCAGTAAGGAAACCAAGAAAACATAGAACGCGAATGGGCTTTCTGCGCATGTCCCCAACGACTCCAACACCGTTTCGGCGGGTTCGGCTTAGTGCGGCAAACTGCCGGAATACTGCCATTTAAATATAGGAGAAATAGGTGCACCGTATTAGGTTTTTTGGACTTTTAGAACTTATTATTGGTAAATGCATTTCAACTTGAGTAATTTTGTAATGTCTACGGTTTGAGTAATGTAACGATAATTTCAAATCTGTATTTTGAGAAAAATACGCTGTGAAACAGAGAAACGTGAGTGCATGCGCTAGCAGCCGATTTCTTTCCATTGAGTTGTATTGGAAGTCAGATCCTTTTATAGCTTGGTATAGCTAACTTTATTTTGATATGAAATAATTTTTATGGTTTCAGTATTGTAACTCGGTAGTTTACATCTGGTTTACGAAAGAAATATCGTTGTGGAAGTGAAAAACGCCTGTTGCTGATGTCATGATACTCGTGGATTAGCAAGAAAATCTTTGAAAAGACGAGTAAATTTTAATTCGTTAAATTTAGAATTAGATAACAATTCCATACTTTGAAGGAAAGGTTCATTTTTAATTACATTATAACATAATTTAAAATTTAAGTGTACAAACGAAATTTTCAGTTGTAAAGTAGATTTTGTACATGGTCTTTTTTATCAATCAAAGAGAGAAGTATTATAAACAGCAACTTTTCTGAGGACCTCGCTCGCTTAAAATTTTATAGATATAAAATAAAGTACATTTGTACATTTAAAGCAAGAATGGAAGTAAAATTCATTCAGTTTACTTTTCTTACTAACCTGCAGGGTATATGTGTGGATTAAATTCTATGCCTTCCCAGTAGACGAAGAGAATAGTGAGGGATTAAGTGAACAGTGGATTTTGTTCCCTCTAAAATATAGTATACTATGTTTTATAGCATGTCTATAGACATGCTCAGTACACTTCGCTGAGGAATGCTGCGACAAGGTCAATAAGTTAAGCAACACAAATAAAAATGTTTTATAATTTGTAGTAGTTAATGTGTTAATCGAATCTCATATAAAAAATGTTCAGTTTTGATTGGTAATCTCCAATCAGTCTCTTCATAATCGTGACACAGTTATAAAAAAAATCCACGTAAATTGACAAAAACCAATGTACTGCTGAAAATATCAAAAACCTAAGTAATATTTTCTCAAGCTAAAAATTTGTTACTTAATTTTGATACTTATTTCAAAAAAATCAAACTACTACTTAATATTCTAATTAAAATCAACTATTAATAAGCAAAATTTAAGGTAAATCTTTGATAAATATTTACCGGATTTTCATTCGAATTGGAATCTATTTCTTACCGTTTGCAATAGCTTGGATGTTGGTGGGAACTTGTAAACTTTGTCACTTTCAAAGGTCTTGATATCATTCCCGAAACAGTTTGATTTCTTACAAATCTTGGAAGATTAGCATGTAAATCGGCCCTAATGCTACCAATGGTGTTAGATTTCCAACTCAGAATTTAGACTACACAAATTAACCATTACAACATACCTTCACGAAATTAAATACCTTTTAACTTCTTTATTGACCTTCCTAGGCTCACTGATGATTGAAATATTAAACAGTAATGATTCTTACAGATTGAAACTATAATTAAATTTGGTAAATATTTGATAGTCGCTATCAAAGATTTACCAAAAATTCTTAATGAAATTAGCTTTTAACAATACTTGCGGAAACACACATATACTACCTACTTCTAATTAATTTTTGCAGAAATTATTGCCTCCCAGGCGATAATACAAACGTTTATACTAGAATTGCATATGAATGGCTTTAAGAATAGCCATGATCTGAAAAGACTTATTTATTTTGTTTTTCTATCCACCCAGCTCGCCTTTTCCATTCTACGCCATACCTACATCTCAAATACCTCCAATCTTTTGATGTCCTCCTTTCGTAATGTCCATGTTTCACACCCATACAGCAAAACACTGCATATCAATCCAACCAATCTTTTCCAGATTCCTTTATCGAGACCCTTAGTCATCAATTCCCTTCGCTTAACAAAAGCTTCCTTGGCCAATGCTACTCTTTTTCAAATCTCATCTCCATACCTCCCATCCCAAGATAGAACATGTTCTATCTTGGGTAGTGCACTACCCAAGTACGGGAATTTATCCACCTGTTCTAGTTTTTTCCCCATCCACCCTGACCATTAACTTAGCCTTCTTTCCCTTATTAAATCTCATCACTTTAGTTTTACTTACTTTTATTTTCATTCCATATTCTCTTGCTTTATCTTTTAGTGCATTTACAAGTATTTGTAAACCCCTTTCGGAATCGCACACAATAGCTTTATCATCTACATATCTTACTGACTTCACCACTTCCCTGCCAACTTTCACTCCCCTGCTTATCTCTTCCCAAGCTTCATTCAACATTTCCTCTGCATATATATTAAAAAGCGATGGTGATAATGGGCAGCCTTGTCTTACCCCTCTCCCTAACTCTGCCCATTCCGACTCCCCCTCAGTTATTCTAACTCGCGCTTAATTGATTTAATTTACGGACATCTTACAACAAACTCATAGTTATTATTATATGTGATATATTTTCCGCGATAGTTTTTCCTATTACATCATAACCAGTATTGCATTGATTGCCGGGCGCCTACATTAAAAAAAACCATACTCAGGTTTAGACTCGGCAGATAGATAGTTATCTCTGCAGTTACCAGTCTGTCAAAAAAGTTAACGGTGTATCATGCCTATTTCCACTCTGTTTCGAAGTATGGCATAATTCTCTTGGGAAATTCCCCAGGTTGGGAGGCAATATTTAAAAAATAAAAGAAAGTAATACGCATTGTGTAAAATTTGGGGTATAGAGAGTCTTGCAAGCAAGCCTTCAAAAGCAA
>KZ308124.1:1893867-1909134 GCA_000376725.2 Ladona fulva | reverse complement strand
AGTGATTTTCATCTGAATAGGAACATATTCCATATTCCTAAACACATATTTCTCCCACTATCTTACCAATGAATATCTTTTCTCACAAAATTCGTCATCCGCCTTAACGATCATACTACCCTCATTACCCCCTCCTCCTCCCTTACATAACTATCCTGTTTCAACTTCTTAACCCCCCCCCTTCCTTTCCCCCTGCTTTATTCTATGTCTCTAACATTACCCCTTTCCTTCCCCCACTTTTCCCATACTTTAAATAGCGCTGAAAGAAATTTCCATACACCTGATGATGGCGTAGTACACCGAAACCGGTCGTGTCTCCTTTATAGTGTGGAATTGAACAAGTTTGTCAATTTTATTGTGATTTTAACAATAAATTTACATTATTATGGAGTTCCACCAAGTATCATTTAGCAAGTTTGATTTTCCTTCACATTTACACAGATAGGTATCTTTGAAGAAGATTAGGAGCTTAATGTACTGGATAGTGAGATTTAATCTGTGTATGAAGTAATCTAAAAGAAGCAAATTTTACTAAAATTTATTTGATTATTCAATGATATCCTCCATTACTATCTCTTCTCAACATCAACTTTCTGTAAATACTTAGGTGATTCGTATTTTACATAAAATATTCTAGTTTTAATTAGGTAATAAAAATCACTACACCATACAATAATGCCTTTGTGTGGGATGAAAAAGGCATTTTTCTTCATAATTCCATAAAATAACAGCTGAAATACTCTATTTAATTCAAAATTTGTTTAATTTATTTGATATTATTATCAACATTACTTTGGCTAAATTGTAGTGATTTATTTCCATAGATTTCTTTGTAAAAATTGATATAGAACATTACATATAAAAGATTATGAATGATCCACAGTACAAGGAAAACAAGTAACATTTTAATTGTTAGCTTTCCATAAGAATGTGAACTGAGAAATCAACAAAGTTTTGGAAAGCTTTTCAGAGAATAACAATTTATAATGTTACAACATAGAATGTAAGAAGGAGAGCACCATCTGAAAGTACTGCTATTTAATCATAACTACATCTAATGCCCAGGGACTCGAGACAATATTGGATAACACAACAAATGCAACAACTTTTCCATAGAGACCAACAGAAACTTTTGCATTATTTTTATTGTGCACTGAAGTATGAAAACCTAAAATTACTTTCACAAAGATAGCACATAAGATATGAAAACTAAGCTCTTGCAGGAACAAATAATACTTCACTGTCATCTCTAGTATTCAGCACCATTTAATCACTAACATACTCATTAAACTTCACTCCTACGCTTTAGAACACACACAATGCATACAACTGTATCATATGCATACTTATAACAATATGAGTATGTGAGAAATATCATTTTGGTCTTATTAACAATTTTAAAAGATACCTCTCAAAAGTTTGGTATTAAATTATAAGCAATCTCAATGATCAAATACATTATCCAAGGAAAAATAGTTTTTCCATACATTTCGAAAGGATTTAACACCAGCATTTACTAGAAATATTATACTGTAATGAAGCTATAGAATCGTAAGAAAAGAAATTCTAATGGGCAGTCTGTTTATTTTCATTCTCATTTAATTTCATGAAATAAATTCTATTTGTCAGTTTCAGGAAGAATATTAAATGACATCCGAATGTGTACATATAGGAATGTACAAAATGTTAAATAGGAATGATACAAAATAGGAAATGGAATTAATTTTACATTTATGCAAATTCTATAGCATCTTTCAAAAAATTAGGCTCTTAATTATCTCAGTTTTTAATTATATGGAAAAAGTTTGTCTATGATGGATTCCAGGAGTAGGTTTTAAAATTTATACATTTTACATATAGAAAAGAAAAATAAAATAGAAAACACTTATTTAAAGATAAAAAATAACTATTGATGCATATTTCTTTTGTAGTAGCTGAGATATCAAAAATAAAACAAAAAAGTTGAACGACAAGAAAATTAATTTTACTGTTAAAAATACTTTAAGAAACATCCAAAGTCCTTTACTCTCTCCTAATATAAGTATTTTATTGATGAAGGTATTACATCGAAAAACTTTAATTTCTCTAAATTAATTTTGATTATTGGTTACTGAAATATTGCAAATTTACTAATTGCATACAAGAAGGCTACAGTGAATTTATCCTACAGCAATTCAAAATTTAGGTTTTATTTATCTCATATATTCAACAACAGGCATTCTGAAAGAAAACTTAGATTTGTATAAATAAAATTTTATTAAAGATTATTTTAATGCAACATTGAAAACCACTAATTTTAATTTAGTATTAAGGCACTTTAAAAATAATAATAATCAAAGATCACAAATAAATTAATTAAGTTGAGAGATGCTTTTTTATAATGATGTAAATTAACAGTACCCTTTTAGAGATGGAGAATATGAAATGCTCCCCCAGAGTAACAAATTTATACATAACTCAAATGCAGTTTCCTCCTAACTAGATATTTTATGTCTAAGAGGGAAAACAGCCCTTAATTAAAAACAACACACAAACATATGCAGAAGGTAATGTTAACATACATAATGTAATATGGACATGTGATACAGAGGCCAATCCATCCAATTTAGGTCCTTATTGACTGAAAGAATTAAGTTATCAGCAGAAACATTCTGTTCAATCAAGAGCAAAATAGAATGTATGAACAAGTCTTATAGCAATTCACACAACCCTCTCATGTATGACTTCTAAACATGCTTGTAAAAATGCCTGCTCCTCCAGCAAATGCATTTTATACCATAACTATGTTTAAGTACACTTTCTGTTATTTCAGTGACTAGAGATTGATGACCAATAAATGGCTCTAGAAACTTCAAACAACCTTCATAATTTCTTACATGATTACAGCAAGAAAAAGGTTTAAGAGTAATTCAGTAATCAATGCATCCAACAAGAATTTTCAATGATGCTTTAACCATGGATATTTACTTAATTCCATAAATTAAAAAGATGAAACCAGAAGTAGAATTCATGTAGTATCAACAGCTGCACAAAGATCACAGATGGAAAAAGTAAACTTGGTTAATAGTGAAGACAGTTTGAAAATTCTTCATTGGAAAATCATAAGAAGTTACACTACACAAAAACACTGGGTTCTGTAATTGACCTAATAATTAATATTTACAAATATTCTCAGTCTTCTAGTGATACACTATAAATATTAATTGAGGAAATTATTTCTGGTACACAATATGTCAAAGATGTTAAAAGTCATTTTTGAATGAAAAACAATTCCCTGGTCAATCAACACACAAAATTGAATGAACAATTGGTTACATTGCTTACTTTTAACAGAAGTATAGAATTGTCATATTTCTGAAAATACACATGAATTTCAACTTTAGTTTAGAATTTCCAGAGCATTCAACAGGGGAAATATTTTATTATAATAATTCACACACAGAACACACATTAACAGATATAAAATTCTGCTCATACTACAGGAATATATTTATATCATATAAATTACCGCTTTCTTTTTCTTATTAGTGCACAATAAAGCACTTAGCAGATATTTAAAATAATATCTCTACTTATTATTATTGATAAAGTTATCAGTAAATAAAAACTGGAAAGTTGTCCCTCAGAAAATTGCAATTCATAGCTATATAGGATTCAACTTAAGGTCTAAAAAGACCAAGCAGCACCTTTTACTATTTAACTGTGGCTTACAGTCATAAGGAAACCAATTATACCAATAAGATTTGGTCTCAAGGCATAAGTTTTCTTCCAACAGTTAAAGTTTAACCAGTTCCAAACTTTCCTGTGTCAAAGATACTGATCCGGAAGAATGAAGAAAATTCATACAACGCGAGTCGAGAAGGATTTTCTCTACATGAGTAAAGTGGGCAGCTCTCAATCTGGCAGCAAACAGACAGCAAATGACGAAGGTAGACCTTCAGAAAAAGCCATGGAAGATAACATACTTAATACATTTTGTGAAATCATAATGGTAAAATAAATGTCAAATAAATAAGACATAAGAGCACATTCTAATTGTTTCAATGAAAAGTTACCTCTAGTAGTTTTCTTCTTGTTTTAGCCACAGACTCTAAATTCTTCCCAAAAAACTTTCTTGGTGGAAAAGGTATTCTCTCAACCTATATTGATGAGGAAAATATCAATATCATTATTGTGATATTCTTGCAAAAATAATAATGCGATTGAAAAACTCATATGAGTTACCTAAGAGATATAACATATATAATATCTAACTAAAGACATAACATATATAATATCTAACAAGTCTTATAAGGAGCAGTTGACAGAACAATGTTGATAACCATGATGAAACCTTTTTCATATGGAAGTAGTACAGAGAGAAAAAAAGTTTGATGAGTTTTGTTCCCATAGGCCTGGGTTCTAGAGAAAGTTGCCAGGAATTAAATGTATAATCGTTAATATCCGTCATTTTTGCATAGGCAAACACAGTATTGGTTGGCATAGTGGTAGCAAATTTGGGAGAGGGACCGATGGACCAGGTTTAAAATCGCCTGGGTGAAACTTTTTTCTCTTTTCACAGTAAATAGTATTACTAAATTATTAGTATTATTAACAACTTATACTTGATGATCCTGGAACTACCTCTGAATCCTTTACTGGTTTTCGGGAAAACTTTCCCTGGCTCACGCACTTCACAAATTAAAATATTTTTTAAATGCTTCACTTTCCCAGTGTCCTGTTTAAAAGTATGTCTCCAACTAATGCCAAAGCCTAGAAATAAGAACCTAATATCTGCAGTCAACCTATATACCATTATGTGGTTTCATTCGTCAATTTCCAAAGGTTTGCAGATTGCTAAAGTTGTCTCCTACCGCAAAATGTCTCCAGTAAATAATACTCCCTTTAGCATCAACTTTCCTGATGTTTTCTTATTACTATAATGTCATAAACATCATAATATTTATTCTGCATGAAAATAATTCTGGGAATACCACTTACGAGATTAAGTTTAGTTAGATATCATGTTACAAACATATTTACGTCTTCTCGCCCAGTTAAAAACAAAGATGGAAAAATAATTGATCCCAGTAATTGCTATTGTTAAAAAATATTTACTACAAAAAAAGAAAAGAAATAAAAGAGTTTCGATGAGAAGATTTGACCCCCCAGTCCATTGCTTTCACTTTCAACCTCATTACCACTACGCCAACAAGTGCCATCTTACCAGAGCAAAAATGACACATATTATCCAATATGAATTTCTTTCCTGTCAATTTTCTCTTGAACCCGAGCCTATGGGAACAAAACCCATCACACTTTTTTCTTTCTCACTATCTACTTCCACATGAAATAGGTTTCATCATGGTTCTCAACATCAGTCTACCAATTGCTCCTTGTTAGATCTAAGGAAGGCAAATTTCAAATTGTATTAGGAATGGAAACTAACAAACAACTGAATTACTGAATAAATTATCTTATCTTGAATTAAAGCATGAAAATTATAATATTTATTTGTAAATCACTCTTGAAAAAAACTTTTAAACTGTTTTGGAGGATATGTGGATTTTTTATAAAAAGAAAACTAGTTTCCAGTGATTTTAATAAAATGTATGAATTTATCATGATTTTAAAGGCATTATTTTTAGAAAAAATAACTGTACCATTATCACAGCCTATTCACATGATCAGTAAATTTTCAGCATATTTAGTAGTGAGATAGCTTTAGTAAGCTTTCAATATGCTACAGAATAACATTGAATGTTTCAAATAGAATAATAACAGTACTATTACCAATAATTTGTATGGACAATGGCAATCCTATTCTTTTTGTTAAAAAAACAGAAATTTTAAATACATATAGGGACTTACTAGTTGTCCATATTTTGCCTTAAGGGACAAATGCAGCTGGCGGAATCTCCGATAACGTCGGAGTAAAGTCCACATTTCTCCCTCCATGGCCACTTTGATTTCATACTCATAATGAGTGGAAGAACCAGAGCCCCTGAGATGATAAGTAGGAATATGTATCCAAACTCCGCACCCAGATCCAGTAGGGTCAGACTCATCTAAATAGAGGGATTTGAAATTAATTATCAAATAGACCAAATGAATTAACTAAAAATATAAAGAACATCAAGCTGCATAAACTCTCTTTTTACAATTCCATAAATGTCTTTGAATGCATTGTTTATGACAGTTCACGATACTCATTCACTCATGGTAATCATTTAACTTAAGAGAGCATATTCAATGAATAGAACCTAGGCAGTATTTGGAGAAAATATAAGCATTATTAAAATATTAAATTTTATTAAGAATTTCATTCACAAATTTTAATAGGATAACTACTTAGTGGTGAGGGATGGTGGTCAAAATCTGAAAAATGTATGCTGCATTCCAGAATTGGTTTTTAAAAGAAGAAATCACCATGTCCCATTCAGAAATCAATTAATTCCTTAAACTTTCTGGGTACAGTCACAATTAGAAAAGGACAGTAAAATATTCACTTGAAAGCCTCTGATGGAGAATTCGGAAAGCTTGTTTTATGCTTCAAAGCTATTTTATGAAAATGATCTTACAAAGACATCACTCATCTTCCATAGTTTCCAAGATTGAACAGTGATATGCATATAAATGAAGATTCAGGAGATTTCCATAATAAAAACATTGTAAAACACACAGAAAATCCACAAAGAATGTAAGCTTTCAGGTTTGATAGAAAAGTAGCTACTGCACCGCATAAATACTTCAGTTTTCTGAAGTGCAAACTACATAACAGAAATTTGTTTACCATTTTCAGTGAGCCACAAAGTTAAATATTTATTGCTTGGAGAGTGTTCAGACAATCATCTCTTCTGATCCAATAAATGGAATTGATGCCTTAACACTTTGTAGGAGAAACAGAGCAGCTACTTATCCAAGGGAAAAATTAGCACAGTGATACAAAGCCATGAATGAACTTAGCTAGCAACTTGTATGTGCAATTTTAACAACTGGGATTGCACATGTAAAGCTATTTTCATATTAAATTTTATGGTTACATAGAACTGCTCTCACCTCCTAAGTACACTATTACAACTGATAAAGTTTCACTGCCTAAGTTCAACTTACCCATGGAAATGGGAGTCAACAGGGATGAACTGTATGACATAGAACGCCCTAGGCTTAGATTTCCATAGGAAAGTCTTGGATGACCATGTATCTAACAAAAGAAATTCACAATTAACTTTCAATAAACAACAGCTGTGAGTTAAAATCTTTATGTTCATTTATACTCACTGATAAGGATCGATAGATGGCAGGGTTGGAAGGGGATCTTACACGCATGCTGAAAAGACCAAATAATTGAAAAATTTTATCTTTATCTTTTCTTGAAATTAAAACAAATCTACATACTGGTTTTTGAATCAAAAATACTTGAAATTGTGTTTCTTGGTTTAAATAACCAAATCCAAATCAAACCAGATAATATTAATGCTCTTATTTATAGATAGAAAGATCAATAATTTATAGTACCCAATTAATCCAATATGAATGTTTTAACAATCCAAAAATGTATTTCAAACAAACATCTGAACTGTATAATCAAAGCATTAACTAGATAAGAAAATGAGATGTGTGACGCTCAATGGAATAATGTGAAAATTAAGAAATCATTTATAAAAACAAAGTGTAAAAAGCACTACAATGCTTAATGAAAAAATGAGACTGAATAATAATAAAACCAGAGTGATCTAAGGTATGAACTCACTCAGAAAAACTACCACGTGCAGACTGGGAACCTGTAGGCCTAACAGAAGGAAGGCAATCTCCATTACAAATGCAATAACAATTGGTCATACTTCCACAATGAATTCCATTAATTGCCATGCTTGAACTTGAGGTACCGTTCAGTAAATTTCCTTCTTGATCATGCCTGTCCTCCGTGAAACCTCGATTTCGGCTATAGGAAAGATTCCAAATAAATTTTTATTCAATTTATCTATCAAAAACTGTTTACCAGAAAAGTTAAAACAGAATCAGAGTTATATAGGTAGATACACTACACAAAAAAAGAAAAGAAATAAAAGAGTTTCGATGAGAAGATTTGACCCCCCAGTCCATTGCTTTCACTTTCAACCTCATTTATACTGTAATGAAGCTATAGAATCGTAAGAAAAGAAATTCTAATGGGCAGTCTGTTTATTTTCATTCTCATTTAATTTCATGAAATAAATTCTATTTGTCAGTTTCAGGAAGAATATTAAATGACATCCGAATGTGTACATATAGGAATGTACAAAATGTTAAATAGGAATGATACAAAATAGGAAATGGAATTAATTTTACATTTATGCAAATTCTATAGCATCTTTCAAAAAATTAGGCTCTTAATTATCTCAGTNAAAAAAGAATATTTCCTTTAATTTAAACTTAAACAAAATTAAAGTTATAAAAAGTAATTAAAAATTACCAAATAATGACTGATTAAAAACAATGATGACTAAACGTATGATTTTTCTGTCTAAAGTTTCACAAACGATACTGATGTTGCTGTTTGTATGAAGTCTTTAGCTCAAGGAAAAGGGTAATGGTGACTTTTAATGCAAAAGCATGCACTTAGGTGAGTCCTCAAGGAAAAATGGATGTGAAAGAAGCCTAATATGACCAGGATTGTAACCTGGAATCTTTTGTTTTCCAGACAGTTGCTGTATCCCATTAAGAATAGTATGTCAAAACATCCTGATCTGATGATATGTGTTGCATCTTTTCAGGTATGAGTCTCAGTCCTGTCAGAACTTTATCACATCTGCTTTTCTTTGAGAAATCTTTAGCAAATTGGAGAAATAAAATAAAGCTGCAACTTAAGAATTAAGATGACATACACAAGATATTAGATACCATATAATGGTCAAATGTGAATAAAAATTGAGACATGATAGTGATATTAATGGTTAAAATGATACCAATGATGATTCATTAACAGGATTTCCCAATTGCAATAATATCCAGTAACAAATCCTGTTTAAACCTGGTCTCTTCAAAGTACTTTCAATTTTGCTTGTTAAAGGAAGTGCAAGTTGAATCAGAAGAAAACATTTTACCATATTCTCAGATACTTATTCAGCTAAGTCTGACAACAGTGCATTATTACATTACAAAGATTTTTTTACAGTTTCTAAAGCTCAGCTAATGAATAGATTTTATTCTACTTATACTTGTGCTTATGTATCTATGCACAAGCACAAAATATCTAAATATTGTCAAATTAAAACGATTACCCTAAATTGTTACCATTTAGAGTAAGAAAATGTTGACTTTATGTAGTATTAAGTAATAATAATTTATTCAAAACAAACATAATATGTCCCAATTGAATGCAATACATTGTATTGCATTCAACTGTGCGTTCAAACTGTGAAGATTCTATTCTACCAGTGCATATTCTAGGATTTTGTAACTTATGCAAAAACAAGTTTTAGTTTAGGAATATGATTACAAAATGAATTATATTAATTACTAATACAATCATTAACCATAGTATGACTGCACACACATTCTAAAGTTTTTAGTCTATATCTGTTATGTGATATGTATTTGAAAATGTGATACATTGTTTACACTAAGTACCACTTTTTCTCATATTGATCTTCACTACAGAAAACAACAAACAGCATACTGATATCTCAAAATAATTTTAAAAGACTAAAAATTAAGAGCAATGCTTCAAGTAAATGAATGAAACATTAATTACATCCATCCTTAAGCTGAGATGTTAATTAAGCAAATGGATTCCAAACCTGTCTCCCATTTCATGGGCTACAATATGTCCGCTGTCTGAATCACAACCCTCTCCATCAGTCTCTGCCCCTTTACTCCTCACAGGACTTGAAGCAGTCGGAGATTCCATTGCATATTCCAACCGTACATAATGACGCTGGAGTTCCTGTAGCACCTTTGTAAGTAAATTACAACACCAAATTAAAGGAAGATAAGACTTAAGAAAAACAGAGCACATTTCTTAATATTGAGAAATTAATAGATATCCTTATAATACAGATGTATTATAGCACATTATATCGTTATAATACAGATGTTAGATGTACTTTTATTTCATAAAGCATCAATATTATTTTTCCCATTTATTACCTTTTCAGGTAAACTCATACAGAAATGATTATCTCAGAATTAAAAAAAATTAATTGAAAAGAGGAATTGTAGTCTCAGTTGAATGAAATTACAGCTACTGTATTTTTCAACTGAATGATCTAGAGTTCATAAAGAAATAAGCATATCCTAAATAAGAAGAAAGACTGCAGCTTCTAGATCTACTGGTCAAATACCAAATAATGCTGGGTCAATACCAGTATATTCTCTGTCAAATCTTCAATAGTTTATAAGGTATGAATGAAATTCTGAATGCAGGGCCAAATAAAATTATTGGAAGTTATGTTTATCAAAGTGAAAGTAACAACCGCAGTTATGTTATGTACATTACTTGAAATATGATGAATATTGAATTCCATACAAGTTTTTTATAAAATCCATTCATACGACAGAAAGGAAAACTTAAAATTTAATCCTGTTTAGAGTACACAGAAAATAAAAGTAAATCCCATTAATACATGATACAATGATGTGTAATCATAAGATAGATACACTTTAAACTCAATGAATGAAAGACATTTAAAATAAATCATTGAAAAACATTTCAAACAATCCCTATATTTGTTCATACAAGATATCTACTACATATCTTATTTCAGATTTACTACATATCATATCCATATACTACATATCTTATTTTTCAGATGTACAATAAAATATCAGGCAAATTATGCTTTGAAACCCACAAGCATACAAAGTGAAGTTGTAAAAACTGTAAATATTTACTATGCAAAGACGAGAATAGCCAAATAAGGTTAAACTTTCAGCCATTTGTGTGTAAAAATGTTATTTACTTGGTTATGTACATAGAGTATTTTTTTAAGCAGAATAATCTTCGCAAAATTGAACTGAACTTATGAAGTATAGAATGAACTGAGTGATTCTTTTGAATGTTAACTTTTAAACATTCATACAGTAGCATCAAATTCAGAAAAAATGTCACTTGATATTTCTTAATAATTTCTAACTATAAAAAGCAGATCAAAAAGTGCTTACTCTTGATCAATTAACCCACAAGGGATTTACAGCAAATAGTAGACATTGAATACCATTCACATAGAGATAAGTTATCAATGAAGAAAATGTGAAAGTTAGTGAAGGATAGAGCACAATGTGCAGTTCTTTAATGCTAATTAAATGTTTCCAAAATACAAATATTAGATTCAAGAGATAAAACCAAAGACACTAGGTGAAGAATTATTCTTTGACTTTTTAACCCTTTCTCTGCGTATTTGGATTAGATGCAGCTTTAGGACTATGAATGTCAAATTGGCTTTAGCGACACTTGATTGTCACAGCGAAAGGGTTAATCAAATTATTTCATAAAATACCCCTTTATATCAAAATACACTTCAAGGTTACCTTGGGAACATCAATTATATCTATAATACATTCATATCAAATATACTATAACCATACTATATTGAGCTCTCAAATAAAGCCAGAATCAAATTTACATAAAAATGTAAACATTTATAAGTTAAGAAAAAGGGCCAAACATCTAGTGTAAGAGCAAAATTATAAATTTCATAAATTATAAATAAAGTTCCTGAAGAATAGAAGAGGTCTTATAATACATGGTAAGTATTCTTCAGTATGGAGACTAAAGTATTATATAGTAACACATTTTCATCTGCAAATAAATGTTAAATTTATTTTTCTGATAATTAAATTAAACTTAAGATGTATCTGTGCTACATTCATTGCATATTTTAGTATTCTGCAAGCCATAGTATGAAATTACTTCGCATCTAACCTCAACATTTAAAAATAGAAATGAAGTACTCACAGATATCTGCCGGTTGATTTCCTCTTTATCACAGTTATTTTGAAGACTTTGCAGCACCAAAGCTTTCTGTCGCTCTACTTCTTTACACAATCTTCTCATAGCTTCCTCAGCTTTCCCAATTGTCAGCCCATTGCTCATAGCAAAGTTCCAGCTTCCAATTACTGACTGTTCACCATTCACACCATCAATTGCACACTTCTGTCCATTCCTACCTTTCTCAACAATCACTTCTTTCATCTCAATCTCCTTCCCAACCCCATTTTTCCTTCCAACATCTCCCCCTTTCTCCTCCCTCTCCACACCTACACCAAACTCCCTATATTTCTCTCCATCTTCAGGTGAAGAGTCCACTCCATTTTCAACAGCCATAACTTCTGCCTCCATTCTTCCCTCAACCACCCTCTCATCCACACCTAATAAAATATCCTCTCTTCTAGAATCTCTCGGAGAAACGGACTGTCCCTCTCCAAGCTCCCTCTCTTCAGAATCTGGGCACTGAAAATTATTTACATCACAATCTCCCTCTGGAACTACTGTTTCCTGAGAGTCGGAAACATTACAACTACGAGTTTCACAATCTGAATCATTTGCACTGTCTTCTTTAATTTCAGATGAGTCTAATGGACACTGAGACATTTCAGTATTTAACCCGTTTTGATCTATATCCCCTACATTATCATCACTATTCTCTGATGTGTGTTTATTTTCACTATCACCAGGGTGACCATTTGTTCCAGCTGCATCCTCTTTGTTAGTCCTTTCCCTTGACATTTCATCTTGTTTGATTTTTAAAAGTCCTAAAGCAGCAGCACACTCATCAGAATCACTGTTGCAGCGACTGGCATCCGTGAAGCCATCGTCATCCCATGATGACTTATCTCCAGGAGGACAGTCAGAAATGGCAGTATGATAAGTATCATGAGAGGAGAGGTCGGTGGTTTTCTTCTCCTCTGCAGCTTCTGAACCACGAACTCCTTTCAAGTCAAGAGTTAGCCTGAGAATATTAGAACAGAACACAGTCAGTAAACCAGCTCTTCATCTTGGTGACCATATTTCACAGAAAATTATATTTGTAGGCATTAATGGATCCAGAGGATCTGAGAAGGAGCTTGAATTAAAACCAGATAGTGAAGTTTTCCATAATCGCTATACATCTACTACATTTATCACCAGATATGGCATTTAAAAAGTTAATTGGAGATGGGTTCAAAAGGAAATCATCTGAAATTGTCCTACCCTTTGGCAAGTTCACACTTTCGCATCTGTCTGTAGACCACATAAGACTACTTTTCTACATGATAAATATGAATGAAAAATATCCATAGAATCAAAATTTAATTTGTAAAATTTGACTGATACTTTACCATGATAAAATCATGCTACACTATAGTCAAAATAAAATTTTATTATTCAGAAAGTTCTCCTAAATTTATTAAAAAAGATATTCCACCATGTAGAATTTTGGCATCAAAGACAACATGTGTCCAAGAAAATCTTCCAGTAAAAAGCATAGATAAATAACTGAGCATTTTTAATAATTTTTATTTTTTTACTACAATATTGCAGGCATTCACAGTTACACTTCTCTCATGGTTGCTAAACAGGAAGTTGAAAAAAAAACATCTGAGGTTCATGCATTTCTTAAGAAGTTATGAAAAACTTTTGAAACTGTTATGAGCAGGATGCTTATCTTGCAAGGATTAGTTCAGCTATTGATAGGGCCTTAAATTGTGCATCTATTGTCAATAATGGTATATGGATAGTAATACAGTATTTTCAATTTTTTAGAATTTGTTTGATTTCGAAATTATCTAACCTACCTCCAAACAGTTTCATGACCAAAAATCTAGAATCCTTAAAGAGTACTAAAAATAAATTAGATATACTTACGACTGCTTTCTATGTGCAATATTTTCTAGTTGTTCCTGAGTTCTTTGAGCCAAAGACTGTCTCATTGCTTCGAATTCTGCCATTGCAGAATCCTGAAAACAAATGTATCAATAGAAATTATTCAGGTAATTATCCTCAAATCACAAAAAAATTAAAGATTTAATGTAATACTTTACCTCAGAAGAAACAAGCTTTTTAACCTCTTCCTGTTTGTCATCAATACATTGGATTTCTGTATTAATCTTCTCCAAACTCTCATTGTGACTGTTTAATGACTTTAACTTAGACTGCAATTCAACTTCAAGCTTTGCCAGTTCTTGTCTCTGAAAAGAAAAAAAAAAGAAATTGCAAAATTACTGAATGGAAAGGATAGAAATTGTTTTCTACCGAAAGACAAAAGTTTGTCTATTAATAGATCTAGCATTTCACATCATTAAAAGAATAAATTTTTGAAATTAAATAATATTAATTCAAAGATACCTAGGAAGCATTTATACCACAGGATCCTTTGAGGAGTGAAACCCTTTCAAATATTTCCAATAAAAGACCCACAGCACACATATAAAGAACTTCATCAAGTAGTCATTCAATTGGAAAACAAAATTCATACAAGAATTCAGAATTGCAGGATCAATCAAAGCTTTGAGAACCTAGTAATGACTTCAGTTACCAGAAGAAATATAAACAGGGGACAGAAAATTCTAATACTCAAAAAGACAGTATCTACATAAACCAGTAAAGACTAGTATTGCTCATTTTCAAAATAAAAATAAAAAGCCATGCACATAATTTTAACTAATAAATAGATTCACATGTTCTTGTGTGACCCTGCCTCCACTCTATAAATAATCACTTGCCTATTTTCTAAATAGCTACGTTGAGTTAATGATTAGTTTAATCTAGTATGCTATACCTCAACTAATAAACTCCTTGAGAAAAACTAGAAATATAGATAAGAAACATCATTGCATGGATAGCCATGAGGTTTAAAATCAAAGGAGAAATGTCTATCATTTACACTTCTGTTTTTCCTTAAGCTAACAACTTCTGTACAAACATACTGTTAGGAATAAGTTAGTTCATAACACAAGACATGCCTGTAATAAGTTTGTCACAGCCTAACAGACAAAAATTACACAAACCTGCTTAGCCATCAGTTCTCTAACAGACATGAGCCTCTCTATATCAGCGCATTTCTTTTCATCTTTCAAACACCTCCACCGGCTGCAGCAGGAAATGATCGGATCACTTCGTCTTCGAGAACAGCAATCTAATCTTCCTAAATGCAACTTCCTACCTTTGCGGTAGATAACCTGGACAAAATAAATTTATCTTTTAAGTAAAAACTTAATTAACTGAAATATCCTAAGCAAAGGTATAACATCACAGAGTTACTGTGACTACAATTACAAATCAGATTACTCACTCAAACAGAATGTTTCGTTTTTTTTTTTTTTTTT
>KZ308124.1:1880276-1892577 GCA_000376725.2 Ladona fulva | reverse complement strand
GTACGTCCAAGAACAATGATGCAGCCTGGGAAAAAGGAGTATAGGTAGTTATATGACCATAATTCTATATTACCATGAACATTTCCTCCAAAGTTAATGAACATGATGACAGGGCTAAAAAATTATAAATTACTTTCCAGATGAGAAAAGTTTTGTTGACATAATTTATGTAAAAGTCATGAATGGAGATTTCAGATGAACCATTTTATATCCATATCTCATAAAAATAATTCCATGCAAAAATTGTAATTCTAAACTCCTACATTTCCATAATACATACATTTGATATGACTTTTTCTTCGAATTTAAAAAGAGAGTTTGTTAAAAGTAATCATCCATTGAACTTTATAATAACAAATCAATAGAGAAACATTGCAAATTTTTCAGCTAATGTTGTTTTAAATCAGTTAAGAAAAGCATATATATTTCAATTCTAATTTTATTAAAATTTAAATGCACTAAACCAAGCACGATTCAGATGGGCCTCTCTATGAATGCATAAAATCTATATTTGAGAAAAGGGAGAAAATGTAACGTTTAGTGCATTTCAAAGTTTCTTCTCTATCTTTAGTGCACATGCATCCTCAGCTCTTCCAAGTGCATTTACATTAATAGCCTATTCATTTCTAAAGTCAAAATCATTTTAATGTCAATCTTTATCAGCTAATTAAGCATGCTGTTAACTTGAAGGAATTTTTCATAAAGGGATCATTGCTATGATTCCAATGCATCAACTCAATGACCTTCTGTGCCAAGGGATATAGAAAGACAAGTTTAATACCAAAATATGGCTCTGCTTTATTTTAATAATCAAGCACTTCCCCACATGATGAGTTTTGCAGCAAGCTTATTATTAACAGCAATATCAGAGACATTCTTCAAGATAAATTTCTAATCCTAAATTTTTCACTTTTCTTGGCACAGGATGGATAATTAGGAAAACTTAATACCTAAATACCTAAGGATTAATTACTATTTCAAGTATTTAACTAATGAAAGGTATCTACAAACCACTGCCTAAAATTTTTACGCCTTCAAAATAATGTCATTTTGCTCTCGCTTTGGCTGACAAAAGAGGAACAAAAATAAAGAAGTTCCTTATGCCACATTTGATAACACAATCAATGCCACTACTCCGATAAATTAACCAATCAAAGTGGAAGTGAAATTCAATATTTACAAATATTCATTAGATTTGGCTACTCGATCACAACCTCACTTCATGCAGACTAGTTTTTCCTTCATTTTATCATAAACGTTTCAAATCCATTTGTGTATTTCAAGAGAGAAGAGAAGAAATGAAGGTGAAGATACTCTTGTAAGAGAATTTTAAATCTTAATTTTAACTTTATTTACAATCATCTGCAAATAACATTTACTATACACAAATATTGCTAAAAATAGAAAGTTAACATTTGAAAGAAAAGATACTGAAAGGTGATAGAATAGGCATATATGGAAGTATTCCTGAGTGGATGAGTAAATTGATTCAAACAATAAATTTAATGATGACAAACCAAAAAGGGGGTTCCTTTAATAAGTTCAAACTGCAAATGAAATGAATCATTTTAAATAAGCAAACAATTATCAGTATTTATGGTGGCATTGCAAGTGTTTAATAGAAATAACTGTCAAAAAGGCTGGCAATTTATCTCAGTTATTTTCCTTACTTGCACAGAGACAAGCTGTCAGCAAAAGCAACCAGCACTCATAACAAGAGTGAGATGGGAAAAATGTCTGCATGCGAATGCAAGCTTAACCATTAAATGCAAATCTGTAACAAGCCCAGTTAAATATTATATGAAGCTGCATTATTTGAGGAGGAAAGAGGAAAACAGACAGGGGCACTCACTAAGCTCCAACCCCAATTAGAGCAGCAGAAATGGAACTCAGCTTTGCCTTCAGGTGACGAAAGCTGAAAACCAAATTAATACAACAAGCGTCTGGCTCGCTATTCCTCTTACTGTTCTTAAATTGATGAAAGGGATTTTTAAACTATTCCCTCTATCATAATAGCCCTTTTGAAGTTGGCAGCCAGTATCTATTTATTGATGAAAACTTGATGCAATATAAACGTAAAGTTTCCTTTCATTCAACTTACGGATACATTAAAATATTTCAGTAACTATTCTACTGTATACGTGTTTAATTTAGTTCATATTGATACTGCCTGTTTCTATGCTCTATCACAATATTTAAGTAAGCCCTTCATCCTATCGAAATAGGACTTTTACCTTCCAGGTGAATACGTCGCAAGAATACTTTACAGGTTTGAAATTTGATAACTTCCCAGAGGAATGCAGATGTAATGGCAGTTATCACTACTGCCATCCTTAGAACTGAGACTCAGTGATGATAGATACAGCAAAGTCAGCATTCCACCGCAAAGTTGCCGAGTTGGAGATCTTAGAAATATTTTTACTTTCATTCATCTTTTGAAATTACTTAATTTAATGAAACTCTAGCAACAAAATCAGATTTAGATTTGTAAGAGTAATACTTGAAGAAATATTTACCTTTTCCCTTTACTTTCCTATAACTTTTACTTTCCTTCTCAACAGAACAGGTCTTCCATTGACTGCTTTGACTAATGATAGCTGTTCATATTTGTGAGCCAAATTCAGCATTCCAAAGATATCTTTTTTTAACAACAGAATGAAATAAAATAAAGTAAAAATCTTCCTTTAGAATATAAAAATATGTCTCCTTTGAAAAATGTGAAACTGGAAAAATTAGGGCTAAAATGCACTGAGGAAGACTAGAATGTTTTCACCAAAGTAGAAGTAAATACGTTAGGTATTCTTCATTCACTCACATCATATTCACCTCAATAAGTCTATTTTTAATACTTCTGTGCTTTAGAATCAGGCCAAACAAATACGTTATATGAATTTGTAAAATACACTAAATTACAGTAATCCTAATGCAAAAATGGATAAATCACATAAATCTAACTCTATCAAATGTACATTAAAATTAAGGGAGAGCTATTTATAAAATATTTTAGATCAACCAAAATGAAGAGATGTAGGAATGAATCATGAATTTCAAAACAAATTTCTAAGGAATATATTATTTGTTCTAAAAAGTCAATGATAAAATAAGATCTCTAACAAAGCTTATGAAAGAATGTCTTAACATACATTTCCCTTCTTCTATTATAACATATATAATGTCCTTAATTAATTTAATGTTAATATTCTGAATAGCATAACTCAGCATCATGAATTTTGCAGATCAAGTTTGACCAATTTTACTCCTTGTAGAAGATGAATTGTAAAAATTATGAAAAATCTAAGTTTTTCAGAAGAAGGAAACAGGTCAATCATATCCAAAAGACAAGATAGAAACATATAGTTTTTTCTGAGAAGTCCAAAGAAACAACTGAGGATTTTTTTAAATTTGGAACTTAATGGACATCATATGTGTTAAACATGATTATAGAAACCTAATTAGAATATACATTCCTAAGTACAAATAGATTTCTCAAACTGTCAACCCACAGCCATCAAAATCTAGCTAAAATTGAGACAATGATTTTCAACAAAAATGAACTTATCAGTCATAAAAAATTAACAAAATTTTCCAAAAGACAAAGATAGATTAAAAGCTATAGTCAGTTTCAGTACAGCATAATATATAATGGCTAGACATGCTTCACATACACCAACTTAAGACATATGTATTACATTCAAACATTTTAGGTACATATTGCATATATATTTCAATTCTAATTTTATTAAAATTTAAATGCACTAAACCAAGCACGATTCAGATGGGCCTCTCTATGAATGCATAAAATCTACATTTGAGAAAAGGGAGGAAATGTAATGTTTAGTGCATTTCAAAGTTTCTTCTCTATCTTTAGTGCACATGCATCCTCAGCTCTTCCAAGTGCATTTACATTAATAGCCTATTCATTTCTAAAGTCAAAATCATTTTAATGTCAATCTTCATCAGCTAATTAAGCATGCTGTTAACTTGAAGGAATTTTTCGTAAAGGGATCATTGCTATGATTCCAATGCATCAACTCAATGACCTTCTGTGCCAAGGGATATAGAAAGACAAGTTTAATACCAAAAGATGGCTCTGCTTTATTTTAATAATCAAGCATTTCCCCACATGATGAGTTTTGCAGCAAGCTTATTATTAACAGCAATATCAGAGACATTCTTCAAGATGAATTTCTAATCCTAAATTTTTCACTTTTCTTGGCACAGGATGGATAATTAGGAAAACTTAATACCTAAATACCTAAGGATTAATTACTATTTCAAGTATTTAACTAATGAAAGGTATCTACAAACCACTGCCTAAAATTTTTATGCCTTCAAAATAATGTCATTTTGCTCTCGCTTTGGCTGACAAAAGAGGAACAAAAATAAAGAAGTTCCTTATGCCACATTTGATAACACAATCAATGCCACTACTCCGATAAATTAACCAATCAAAGTGGAAGTGAAATTCAATATTTACAAATATTCATTAGATTTGGCTACTCGATCACAACCTCACTTCATGCAGACTAGTTTTTCCTTCATTTTATCATAAACGTTTCAAATCCATTTGTGTATTTCAAGAGAGAAGAGAAGAAATGAAGGTGAAGATACTCTTGTAAGAGAATTTTAAATCTTAATTTTAACTTTATTTACAATCATCTGCAAATAACATTTACTATACACAAATATTGCTAAAAATAGAAAGTTAACATTTGAAAGAAAAGATACTGAAAGGTGATAGAATAGGCATATATGGAAGTATTCCTGAGTGGATGAGTAAATTGATTCAAACAATAAATTTAATGATGACAAACCAAAAAGGGGGTTCCTTTAATAAGTTCAAACTGCAAATGAAATGAATCATTTTAAATAAGCAAACAATTATCAGTATTTATGGTGGCATTGCAAGTGTTTAATAGAAATAACTGTCAAAAAGGCTGGCAATTTATCTCAGTTATTTTCCTTACTTGCACAGAGACAAGCTGTCAGCAAAAGCAACCAGCACTCATAACAAGAGTGAGATGGGAAAAATGTCTGCATGCGAATGCAAGCTTAACCATTAAATGCAAATCTGTAACAAGCCCAGTTAAATATTATATGAAGCTGCATTATTTGAGGAGGAAAGAGGAAAACAGACAGGGGCACTCACTAAGCTCCAACCCCAATTAGAGCAGCAGAAATGGAACTCAGCTTTGCCTTCAGGTGACGAAAGCTGAAAACCAAATTAATACAACAAGCGTCTGGCTCGCTATTCCTCTTACTGTTCTTAAATTGATGAAAGAGATTTTAAAACTATTTCCTCTATCATAATAGCCCTTTTGAAGTTGGCAGCCAGTATCTATTTATTGATGAAAACTTGATGCAATATAAACGTAAAGTTTCCTTTCATTCAACTTACGGATACATTAAAATATTTCAGTAACTATTCTACTGTATACGTGTTTAATTTAGTTCATATTGATACTGCCTGTTTCTATGCTCTATCACAATATTTAAGTAAGCCCTTAATCCTATCGAAATAGGACTTTTACCTTCCAGGTGAATACGTCGCAAGAATACTTTACAGGTTTGAAATTTGATAACTTCCCAGAGGAATGCAGATGTAATGGCAGTTATCACTACTGCCATCCTTAGAACTGAGACTCAGTGATGATAGATACAGCAAAGTCAGCATTCCACCGCAAAGTTGCCGAGTTGGAGATCTTAGAAATATTTTTACTTTCATTCATCTTTTGAAATTACTTAATTTAATGAAACTCTAGCAACAAAATCAGATTTAGATTTGTAAGAGTAATACTTGAAGAAATATTTACCTTTTCCCTTTACTTTCCTATAACTTTTACTTTCCTTCTCAACAGAACAGGTCTTCCATTGACTGCTTTGACTAATGATAGCTGTTCATATTTGTGAGCCAAATTCAGCATTCCAAAGATATCTTTTTTTAACAACAGAATGAAATAAAATAAAGTAAAAATCTTCCTTTAGAATATAAAAATATGTCTCCTTTGAAAAATGTGAAACTGGAAAAATTAGGGCTAAAATGCACTGAGGAAGACTAGAATGTTTTCACCAAAGTAGAAGTAAATACGTTAGGTATTCTTCATTCACTCACATCATATTCACCTCAATAAGTCTATTTTTAATACTTCTGTGCTTTAGAATCAGGCCAAACAAATACGTTATATGAATTTGTAAAATACACTAAATTACAGTAATCCTAATGCAAAAATGGATAAATCACATAAATCTAACTCTATCAAATGTACATTAAAATTAAGGGAGAGCTATTTATAAAATATTTTAGATCAACCAAAATGAAGAGATGTAGGAATGAATCATGAATTTCAAAACAAATTTCTAAGGAATATATTATTTGTTCTAAAAAGTCAATGATAAAATAAGATCTCTAACAAAGCTTATGAAAGAATGTCTTAACATACATTTCCCTTCTTCTATTATAACATATATAATGTCCTTAATTAATTTAATGTTAATATTCTGAATAGCATAACTCAGCATCATGAATTTTGCAGATCAAGTTTNGCCACATTTGATAACACAATCAATGCCACTACTCCCATAAATTAACCAATCAAAGTGGAAATGAAATTCAATATTTACAAATATTCATTAGATTTGGCTACTCGATCACAACCTCACTTCATGCAGACTAGTTTTTCCTTCATTTTATCATAAACGTTTCAAATCCATTTGTGTATTTCAAGAGAGAAGAGAAGAAATGAAGGTGAAGATACTCTTGTAAGAGAATTTTAAATCTTAATTTTAACTTTATTTACAATCATCTGCAAATAACATTTACTATACACAAATATTGCTAAAAATAGAAAGTTAACATTTGAAAGAAAAGATACTGAAAGGTGATAGAATAGGCATATATGGAAGTATTCCTGAGTGGATGAGTAAATTGATTCAAACAATAAATTTAATGATGACAAACCAAAAAGGGGGTTCCTTTAATAAGTTCAAACTGCAAATGAAATGAATCATTTTAAATAAGCAAACAATTATCAGTATTTATGGTGGCATTGCAAGTGTTTAATAGAAATAACTGTCAAAAAGGCTGGCAATTTATCTCAGTTATTTTCCTTACTTGCACAGAGACAAGCTGTCAGCAAAAGCAACCAGCACTCATAACAAGAGTGAGATGGGAAAAATGTCTGCATGCGAATGCAAGCTTAACCATTAAATGCAAATCTGTAACAAGCCCAGTTAAATATTATATGAAGCTGCATTATTTGAGGAGGAAAGAGGAAAACAGACAGGGGCACTCACTAAGCTCCAACCCCAATTAGAGCAGCAGAAATGGAACTCAGCTTTGCCTTCAGGTGACGAAAGCTGAAAACCAAATTAATACAACAAGCGTCTGGCTCGCTATTCCTCTTACTGTTCTTAAATTGATGAAAGAGATTTTAAAACTATTTCCTCTATCATAATAGCCCTTTTGAAGTTGGCAGCCAGTATCTATTTATTGATGAAAACTTGATGCAATATAAACGTAAAGTTTCCTTTCATTCAACTTACGGATACATTAAAATATTTCAGTAACTATTCTACTGTATACGTGTTTAATTTAGTTCATATTGATACTGCCTGTTTCTATGCTCTATCACAATATTTAAGTAAGCCCTTAATCCTATCGAAATAGGACTTTTACCTTCCAGGTGAATACGTCGCAAGAATACTTTACAGGTTTGAAATTTGATAACTTCCCAGAGGAATGCAGATGTAATGGCAGTTATCACTACTGCCATCCTTAGAACTGAGACTCAGTGATGATAGATACAGCAAAGTCAGCATTCCACCGCAAAGTTGCCGAGTTGGAGATCTTAGAAATATTTTTACTTTCATTCATCTTTTGAAATTACTTAATTTAATGAAACTCTAGCAACAAAATCAGATTTAGATTTGTAAGAGTAATACTTGAAGAAATATTTACCTTTTCCCTTTACTTTCCTATAACTTTTACTTTCCTTCTCAACAGAACAGGTCTTCCATTGACTGCTTTGACTAATGATAGCTGTTCATATTTGTGAGCCAAATTCAGCATTCCAAAGATATCTTTTTTTAACAACAGAATGAAATAAAATAAAGTAAAAATCTTCCTTTAGAATATAAAAATATGTCTCCTTTGAAAAATGTGAAACTGGAAAAATTAGGGCTAAAATGCACTGAGGAAGACTAGAATGTTTTCACCAAAGTAGAAGTAAATACGTTAGGTATTCTTCATTCACTCACATCATATTCACCTCAATAAGTCTATTTTTAATACTTCTGTGCTTTAGAATCAGGCCAAACAAATACGTTATATGAATTTGTAAAATACACTAAATTACAGTAATCCTAATGCAAAAATGGATAAATCACATAAATCTAACTCTATCAAATGTACATTAAAATTAAGGGAGAGCTATTTATAAAATATTTTAGATCAACCAAAATGAAGAGATGTAGGAATGAATCATGAATTTCAAAACAAATTTCTAAGGAATATATTATTTGTTCTAAAAAGTCAATGATAAAATAAGATCTCTAACAAAGCTTATGAAAGAATGTCTTAACATACATTTCCCTTCTTCTATTATAACATATATAATGTCCTTAATTAATTTAATGTTAATATTCTGAATAGCATAACTCAGCATCATGAATTTTGCAGATCAAGTTTGACCAATTTTACTCCTTGTAGAAGATGAATTGTAAAAATTATGAAAAATCTAAGTTTTTCAGAAGAAGGAAACAGGTCAATCATATCCAAAAGACAAGATAGAAACATATAGTTTTTTCTGAGAAGTCCAAAGAAACAACTGAGGATTTTTTTAAATTTGGAACTTAATGGACATCATATGTGTTAAACATGATTATAGAAACCTAATTAGAATATACATTCCTAAGTACAAATAGATTTCTCAAACTGTCAACCCACAGCCATCAAAATCTAGCTAAAATTGAGACAATGATTTTCAACAAAAATGAACTTATCAGTCATAAAAAATTAACAAAATTTTCCAAAAGACAAAGATAGATTAAAAGCTATAGTCAGTTTCAGTACAGCATAATATATAATGGCTAGACATGCTTCACATACACCAACTTAAGACATATGTATTACATTCAAACATTTTAGGTACATATTGCATATATATTTCAATTCTAATTTTATTAAAATTTAAATGCACTAAACCAAGCACGATTCAGATGGGCCTCTCTATGAATGCATAAAATCTACATTTGAGAAAAGGGAGGAAATGTAATGTTTAGTGCATTTCAAAGTTTCTTCTCTATCTTTAGTGCACATGCATCCTCAGCTCTTCCAAGTGCATTTACATTAATTGCTGCTATTGGTGGGTTAATACAATACACCACATATACACATCGTCAATTTTTTCAGTCCATTTTTAAGGTTTAATTGAAGAGTTTAATTTTTAAGTGAATGCTACTTTTTCAGGGACAAATTTAACGCCTATTAAATAACAAAAGCCTTACTTACACATAAATAATTACAGAACAAAAATATGAATACTGTGTAATCTATCATCACTGGCTGCACTTTGTGAAAAGATAATGAAATAAGGGAAGAACACTTTGTAATTTCTGCATAAAATGTAATTCAACAAATGGTTTTGGCTAAAATACCATCATCAGGATCTGATGTTGAATTATTTCTAATTAATGTTGAATTATTTCTAATTAATGTTGAATTATATCTAATGAGGATATTATAAAGATTTTCCTCTTAGTTCATGAATATGGTGATTCATGTTAAGAGCCAAAACCAGAAAGAAATTTGGAGATGGAGATCAAAACCCACAAAATTAAATGCGAAGTAAATGAATCAAGCAAAGAAAACATACTGTCTGAAGCATGTGTGTGCTTCTGTTATCTGTGAACAGTATATTTTCCTTGTGTAATTCATTATATGCAGAATAATGTTTTCGCAGATTTCACTAGACATTATCAAATATCATTAAATGCATAGGTCTAATGAACTGTAATCATCACAAAAAGAGATATTATCAAAATTTTAGCATTGTTTCCAAACTAATTTTACAACCTTAATAGTTGAACTGAAACCCACCTCCTCTAATTCTTTTTGTGCAGCTTCCAATGCTTCTTTCTTCTTCTGTTGCTCCCTTTCCCAATCCAACTCCTTCTCAGCTTGCTCTCGCTATAAGGACATCAAAGAATTAACAACGTATCTTAAAAATCAATATTTGACAAATCAAGTCAACCAACGCATCCCTTTTTAATAGTAAAAATCATGTAATACCTTGAAAGCCTCCTTTTCTTTCAAAAGAGTAGCTCTCTGAACTTCCAAATCATCAGTCTTCTCAGTGTCGTCCCTGAAATTTGGAAACAAATATTGAAACTTTCAAACTAATAAAATTAAAATCATTAAAATCAAGACAAGAAATCTACCAAAAAAGTTTAAGAGCATGTAATTCATTTATCAAACAATCAAATTCGGAAAGCATAGTGATTGGAGATACTGATACATCAATTACTCCTGTTCAGTAACAATGGAATAGGTATGAAAGGATTACAACAGTCTGCATTAATAAATCTTGATACATTGACAAAACATGCCTACTATGAATTTTCTGTTTCGAAATCTGCCAAGTAATACTGTGTGATGTATGATCATTGATTCATCCCAAGATAATGAACTAGAGAAAGAAAAATGATTTATGTTAACTATTTACTAAATGTTAACATTTACTTGGATAAATGTTAACATTTACTTGAATTGGAAAAAAACTGATTATGAATTGTAATGTTTTCAAATTTAATTAAACTATCAATGCCTTCATTCAGTGAACATATAAATTAGGCAAATTTTAACTATGTATAACACCCACTTTTTCTAAAAATTTAAGGCTGAAATTCTACCAGCGTGTTATACCCATATACTACATTTTTATTTAAACAAGTGAATAAAACTCAATTTACGTATCATTTTGCATATTGTTCAATATTCAAAATTATCTCTGGTTTTTAAAATCCTTATAAATATTAATAAATTTGAACATTGATTTAGATATGTTACAATAGAAAAAAGTTCCGAGTTCCAATAGTTTTCTATTAAATTTAATATTTTTACCAAATTTTCCTTCTTGAGGTTACAGTGCATGTTATAAGCCAATAATTACAGTAACTATTTACATATCTCCATTAAAAATGTAGTGTCAAATTTGGAACAACTTTAATTTTTGATTTCGTCTTTCATTACTGAGCCACTATTACAGGATTCACATGAATAATTAAAAGAGATCAACTAAGAACCAATCTTTCTTCTCAAGATTCTAGATCTTCCATCATAGTAGTAGTAATTTTAAAATTACTTTGTAAGCTAAGGTCATTTTGGACATGGGTTTCCACCAGGAATCAATCAGATCCACTTTGAGCAGTCTACTGAGTTACCCACATGGAGGCCTGGTTCTTCCATTATACGCAACATTGAATTATCGTAAATTTATGTAAGGATTACGTAAAATACAGGGAAATAACAGTTGTGTCCCCGTATAATTTACGTAATGTTTACATAAATTTTGGGTCAACAAGCAGGTCTGTGCTAGCTGGTACAGTATAAGACTCAATGAATGAAATAAAATAAATGAGTAAACTTACACAGAAGTATGTAAATTTTCTGTTGACCAATCAAGATCTGAAGTTGACCAGCTGAGGAGAGAAAGTCTTGACAAGTTAAGGTGAGAACGACTGCCCTCCTTCCTCATCTTAGCAGCTTCAGCTGGGTCATTGTATCGAAACATATTTGTACGTCCAAGAACAATGATGCAGCCTGGGAAAAAGGAGTATAGGTAGTTATATGACCATAATTCTATATTACCATGAACATTTCCTCCAAAGTTAATGAACATGATGACAGGGCTAAAAAATTATAAATTACTTTCCAGATGAGAAAAGTTTTGCTGGCATAATTTATGTAAAAGTCATGAAAGGAGATTTCAGATGAACCATTTTATATCCATATCTCATAAAAATAATTCCATGCAAAAATTGTAATTCTAAACTCCTACATTTCCATAATACATACATTTGATATGACTTTTTCTTCAAATTTAAAAAGAGAGTTTGTTAAAAGAAATCATCTATTGAACTTTATAATAATAAATCAATAGAGAAACATTGCAAAATTTTCAGCTAATGTTGTTTTAAACCAGTTAAGAAAAGCATATATATTTCAATTCTAATTTTATTAAAATTTAAATGCACTAAACCAAGCACGATTCAGATGGGCCTCTCTATGAATGCATAAAATCTA
>KZ308124.1:1838682-1864498 GCA_000376725.2 Ladona fulva | reverse complement strand
ATAAAAACTTGTTAAAAAATAAAAACAGCTTAAATTCGCTTCTATAAATGAAATATCAGTTCAGAAATCACAAAAATTTAATTTATAATATGAATATTGTCTTTTATCAACTGAAAGTAATGTTACTTAATTTAAAATGTCAAACCTAAACCAAGAAAACAAACAAATTGGTAGATAGACTTTACTACAATCACCGCAACAAATGCCCGTAATTATTCAAGAAAACATGAGGTAACGATAAACGAAGCATTTTCGTGAGAAACACCCAACAATCACCCTTCACCCACCCCATAGTAACCCTAGCTACGATATACAACGTCACCATGCCGTTCTGTATTTCCGCGGAATTATTTTCTTATTTCTGACGTATTCTTTCTAAAGCAATGCAATCCAACAATAGCCTTGTTTCTTCGGATTCATTCCAGGTTCAATGGAACGGTTTCTGAAAAAGTTAACCGCTAACGTTGCTACGCATCCAGGGCACGTTCATTACCGTTTCCTCACTTTCTTATTTTGCACAGTGAATCTAAATCGGAGCATATATATCATGAAATCTCTCAAGCACAGCAAAGCTCCTCCTACCTCGTCGCGCTTCCATAATTTACGCGATGCTACAAGAAAGTCACCCGTTCATCCCTCCGCAGATGAGGTCTTTAACCTCACCCATGCAATATGGTGCTTAGAGACAAAGAAGAAGAGGGACTACGACGTCAATATTTCATATTTATGTCCACTGCCGGATCAACAACCAGTAATTCCCAATCATGACCTTTTCCCTCCTATGATTTAAGACGTATACTTGTAAATAGTCCGCACCCGGACTTTTGCCCAATAATGATAATAAATTGTGGCAATGCAACGAATTCACTGGTAAAATTCTGCTGTTTTAAATGTCTCATAACAATTTAAATAGTGAAGTTTTCCATCAGTGTATCATTTCTTTCACGCAAATAATCCATTATATTTGCTTTGATAATTGAGGAACAATCGAATATCCGAACGGACAATCATGCGTACGTATTACTTAAACCAGCATCACATTGAAACCTCAACCTTTAGTCTCATAAAATAAAGAAGATTAAACAGAATAAGTTTAATATCCATATCGCGCTACAATTCAGGGTGACATTCTATGATGAATCATAAATTATTGAAAGAGAAAATGTGTTTTACGTTGTTTAAGGCTTGAAAAATGGTTTTTTTTATTTGCAAATTTGAATAGGGGGAATCCTTACATGATATTAGGGCATTTGGAGATTTCTGAATTCTGCCAGTCACAAAAAGTCCCATGGAGCATCATACCCTATGTGATCAAGTGCCACATATCTCCGGACCCCTTTGAAGTGTGAAATCATTTAAGGACGACCTCTAATTTAGCTACTACACTCCCCAAATAGTCTACTTCGGATTACCGTTCAACTTTAGCAGAAATTATCGAATTTCTACATGGCTATATATTATGGAATGAAATTTTTACAGGGAAACTTATCTGTCAGAAATGAGTACTTAGGTAATAAAATATGAAATATGTAAAAATTCATACAGCAACCGCATTATTCGGAAATAGTGGTGTTATAAGCTGTGAATTTGAGCTGTAAGTTAACGAAAGGAAAAAATAAAATTCATCGGCCGTAAAAGTACATCTCTCCACGCATTGTGCTGCAATATTTCTTCCGAACAATGTCCTCAAAGTCCACCCAATGAATTTCAATGAACTCAACAACTGAACTTTGTTTATCTCACAGAAATGTACAAAATTCTTTCAACGACTAATTCACAAGACGCGGAAATTTTAACCTTTAGTCTCATTAAATAAAGAAGAATAACCAGAATAAATTACATATCCTTATCGCGCTACAATTCAGGGTGACATTCTATGAAATTTCACATAAAAATCTTTCCTAGATAATTCATGTCTATCATGCAAAATAATGTTGGTTGGCTATGCTTCTGTAGCCACCCTTTAAATGCCACTGTCTGGGTGAGGTGCACTTCTTGCATCTGTCCATGTATGTACTTTAAAAGTGTAACGATTAATGATGAAAACACAATTGCACTGATGCAATAGAGGATGAGGAGGTCGGGCTCTATTAAAAGGTTTAAGGGAGAGTAAAACTACTACAATAGGCACATCTACACACATGCACAGTAGGAAACTTTTCAAGGATTGGCAGGAGGTACTTGAATAATTTAGTCTATTTTATTAATTGTTTTCAGTCACATTCCATTTTTTGGGAATATATATTAATAATATATTTTTGAAGCAATCAGTCCTAGCACCTTATTCAACAATTTTTCTTCCTGTCAATTCCTTCCTTGCCTACTCAACAAGAAGGAAACTTAATATCTCCAACACCATCTGAGAACTCTCTTTTGCTTTGAATTTATTGAAAAATTAATCAATCAATTGATTCACCAAGTAATAAACACAAAAATATCAACATATTAAATTGACTTATTCATATTTACCATACATTTTGCAGAAGTAATTTAACTATAAATGCTGCAGACTTCTCTGGAAGAGTGATGTATTAGTTAAGGACACAACCCATCCTAAAATGATATAGGTAACTAACAATAACATGACAGTTATTATAACATTACACTAACCATAAGCTTCCAGGGACTTCAATTCCCAATAATTTAAAGGATTCTGAAACTTAAATTTTAAATTAAAATATAATTTTCCCTAATTACTTTATTAGTGATTATGGATGTTACCCTTTTAATGGATATGAGGTTATTAATACTGACAAATTAAAGTGTGATTGGATTTGTTTCACAAGAGATAAATCAATAAAGAGAAGAGGAGATAAAAATAAACTTTGGAATGATTAAAAAAATAAAATTTAGGATGATCAAAACTGTACAACACACAAAATTATTCCAGGAAAAAAAGACGCTCACCTTTTCCTGAGAAGCATAATGTTGGTCCCTTGGATCGAATGACCAGTATGAGTGATCAAAGGTGAAATCTTTGAACCTTGCACGTCCAACACCACCATCTTTAACCTGTCCAACCTGTAAGAAATTGAAGTCATAGATAAAATAAAAATATTCCACAGGAACAATATTTATAATTAAAGTCAAGTGGAATTCTTATCAAAAATGTATCGTTCTGGAAAAACAAAGCAAACATCCACGCTTTTTCTTATAGATATAAAGGCCATAAAATTTAATTTATCGTGATTATTTACAATATCTTTCACAACTGCAAATAAGAGATCATCTTAAAATTTCAACTTTGAAAGGTAATAGCGAGTAAGTTATATGTATGAATATACGAAGGTTTCATCAATGGTTAACTGTTACCACTTTATTTCTATATAACTCTAAGTGATTTCAGTAGTGAAATACATTAAAATAAAATAAATATGTCCAAGCGTGACTTTCTGGAACTCAAGAAAATATCGAAAGACCTATTCAGGTTGACATCTTATCCTGAACATGCCAACTCGTTGAAGCATAGAAACTAGTTGAGCAAAAATCTGCTGTGGTTATCACAAAGTATTTTTTCTTTCAATAAGTGTGAAATACATTACTGAAATAAATTCAACTGAAAGACTCCAATTTCTGCTATAAATTTCCGTTCGTGACAGTGCCAAATACAGAACAAGTTTCGATAACATTATACTAATTTTTTTAAATACCTAAATAAGGCCTATGCTAAGATGAACCCGAAGATGACGATAAGGCTATCCTTATTCGACAGTCTGATACATAATATATTTCTTCTCCACTTTTTATACTTAATCATTAAATTCTCCGAAGATTCCTTGATAAACCACGTGAGAAGTTTAGGAAAAATTGGTTCAAGTTAAAGGGTCGTTTTTTGGCGATAAAAATCGGATACCTGCGAAAGAATTCCGATACGGAATATGTATTTCCAGCTTAATTGAACTTAGAAACATAGATGCCAATTTTTTTTTAAATGTCGCTAGATGCACCCTGAAAAGCAGCCGAAAAGTCGCTAAACTCGGAAAAAATGTCCATGAAATTAGTCAAAATAATAATAGCTTAAATTCGCTTCTATAAATGAAATATCAGTTCAGAAATCACAAAAATTTAATTTATAATATGAATATTGTCTTTTATCAACTGAAAGTAATGTTACTTAATTTAAAATGTCAAACCTAAACCAAGAAAACAAACAAATTGGTAGATAGACTTTACTACAATCACCGCAACAAATGCCCGTAATTATTCAAGAAAACATGAGGTAACGATAAACGAAGCATTTTCGTGAGAAACACCCAACAATCACCCTTCACCCACCCCATAGTAACCCTAGCTACGATATACAACGTCACCATGCCGTTCTGTATTTCCGCGGAATTATTTTCTTATTTCTGACGTATTCTTTCTAAAGCAATGCAATCCAACAATAGCCTTGTTTCTTCGGATTCATTCCAGGTTCAATGGAACGGTTTCTGAAAAAGTTAACCGCTAACGTTGCTACGCATCCAGGGCACGTTCATTACCGTTTCCTCACTTTCTTATTTTGCACAGTGAATCTAAATCGGAGCATATATATCATGAAATCTCTCAAGCACAGCAAAGCTCCTCCTACCTCGTCGCGCTTCCATAATTTACGCGATGCTACAAGAAAGTCACCCGTTCATCCCTCCGCAGATGAGGTCTTTAACCTCACCCATGCAATATGGTGCTTAGAGACAAAGAAGAAGAGGGACTACGACGTCAATATTTCATATTTATGTCCACTGCCGGATCAACAACCAGTAATTCCCAATCATGACCTTTTCCCTCCTATGATTTAAGACGTATACTTGTAAATAGTCCGCACCCGGACTTTTGCCCAATAATGATAATAAATTGTGGCAATGCAACGAATTCACTGGTAAAATTCTGCTGTTTTAAATGTCTCATAACAATTTAAATAGTGAAGTTTTCCATCAGTGTATCATTTCTTTCACGCAAATAATCCATTATATTTGCTTTGATAATTGAGGAACAATCGAATATCCGAACGGACAATCATGCGTACGTATTACTTAAACCAGCATCACATTGAAACCTCAACCTTTAGTCTCATAAAATAAAGAAGATTAAACAGAATAAGTTTAATATCCATATCGCGCTACAATTCAGGGTGACATTCTATGATGAATCATAAATTATTGAAAGAGAAAATGTGTTTTACGTTGTTTAAGGCTTGAAAAATGGTTTTTTTTATTTGCAAATTTGAATAGGGGGAATCCTTACATGATATTAGGGCATTTGGAGATTTCTGAATTCTGCCAGTCACAAAAAGTCCCATGGAGCATCATACCCTATGTGATCAAGTGCCACATATCTCCGGACCCCTTTGAAGTGTGAAATCATTTAAGGACGACCTCTAATTTAGCTACTACACTCCCCAAATAGTCTACTTCGGATTACCGTTCAACTTTAGCAGAAATTATCGAATTTCTACATGGCTATATATTATGGAATGAAATTTTTACAGGGAAACTTATCTGTCAGAAATGAGTACTTAGGTAATAAAATATGAAATATGTAAAAATTCATACAGCAACCGCATTATTCGGAAATAGTGGTGTTATAAGCTGTGAATTTGAGCTGTAAGTTAACGAAAGGAAAAAATAAAATTCATCGGCCGTAAAAGTACATCTCTCCACGCATTGTGCTGCAATATTTCTTCCGAACAATGTCCTCAAAGTCCACCCAATGAATTTCAATGAACTCAACAACTGAACTTTGTTTATCTCACAGAAATGTACAAAATTCTTTCAACGACTAATTCACAAGACGCGGAAATTTTAACCTTTAGTCTCATTAAATAAAGAAGAATAACCAGAATAAATTACATATCGCAACACAATTCAAGATAGCGTTCTATAATGAAGTAAAAATTATTGAGAAGTTGTGTTTTATGTTGTCTTGACAAATAGGATTTTTTATTTAAAAATTTGGATTGGGTCAATCCTTAAATGATATCACGGCAATTTGGGGACTTATGAACCCCGTCCGTCACAAAATGGGTCCCTAAGGTATTTGGATAAGATTCAACTTTAATAAGGGAAAGAGGAATTGGATTGGTCACATATTGTGAAGGAGATGTGTGGTGCGAAACGGAATGGGAAGAACAGTGGAAGGGAATGCTTAAGTAGGGATAAAGAAGATAGACAATTTCAAAGAAAGAAAATGACGTGATACGAGAAGAAGAGAGCACGATAAAAGTATCTATAGAAGAGGCACGCTGACAGTGGGAGGTCCGCAATAGCAGATTACAGAAGATCTTTGGACCTCCACTTGCATTAGCATTTTTGCGAGCCCCTGAAGGGTGTCTCATACAATTTACACTAGCCGTCTTTCGCGCTTTCCGTATTTAGTTCGAAGAAACGCCGCTGTCGAGTTTTCCAAACAGAGGGGTTGATGGAAGGGCAGAGGTAAGGGAGAGTAAACAAAATAAGTCCTAAGACAGCAATAAACCGCACGCAATAAACCCAAACCCTACCTAAAGTTCCCTCTCTTCTTTCGATCTGTTTGCTGCGGAATGCGCTGGATATGCTCGAATTACACGATTACGGAAGTTGTGTGAAACTTACGTACTTGGAAAGTGTCTGGATTCGAAGATAAAGGATGAAGCTAAAATTCTATACAAGAATATTTTCCTATCACTTCTTATTACACTACAACGAAAGGGATCGATTTTTGTTTTCTAATTTTTTCCTCCATTATGGTTTGTATGATCTAAACGAAGAATCTATACAGACGTAGCAACATCTTTCAAGCATCGAATGGCAAAAACAGAAATATTTTACCGACATTCATGCAATCATTGCGATGTTATTGCCAACAATCTGAAAACGGATATTCAGGCCTTCAGGATCGACTGCCCTTAATCTGGCCTTTTTTTAAATACATTTACGTTCAACTGAGTGGCGCATAATTGCTATTTCAGAAGTAAGCAATACATGTAAATAAGATAAGATCGTACGAAAATAGACAACACTTCAACGCCAGCAACACAACTGATACCAAAGAGCTTAGATAAATATATGTAGAGGAATTGATATATGAAATGGAATTGAAGCTCCTGTTCTGGGCGTCTTTTCGTCCGGCTGTGAATCATATGTGGAAGGGGAGGACATCAAAAGATTAGAAGCGTTTCAGACGTTGATTAGAAGAGCAAGCGTACGAAGTACTTAATGTGATTGAGAACGGAAGTTTATTGATTGAGGGAATAAAAGAGACGGAACAGAGGGATGGGGGAATGCGGAAGAGAGCCGAAGAAAGAGAAGGATACAGATGAAGAGGAAGTTGGAGAACAAGACGAGAGAGGGGACTTCAATTCCATTCTGAATCAAGAGCTGAACCCTAAATGGAGCGATGTAATAAAATCGATGGTAGCAGGCTTTACTGTGTGGAAATCCATAACACTAGGATTATAGGAACAAATAACAAATACTTTTTTTCCACAAAAACGAACTTTTGTGGAAAAAAAAAGTATTTGTTATTTGTTCCTATAATCCTAGAGCGATATAATCTCTGAAAATTCATTCATGATGAGAGAAACAAATTTTCATTCATAATTTAATATAAATCTTTCGTTTGATCAGCTGAAATTGTTCCTGGTCTGCACAGATTTTATAAGAATTGATGTAGGCCTCTCATCGATGTAAAATAAATGGTAATAACTTGTACTACTCCGCAGAATATATTTGGTTAGTCACAGTTAGTACAAATTACTACCATTCATTTCTACATCGCCTCACTTTTCTTTCAAAGAGAAAAATTTTAATGAGGAAATTATGGGGAATACTACTGATATTAAATATCATCTCTAAAATCATTTCGACAAACACGCCCATGCATCGAAGACAAATGTTATTCAAATTCCGATTTGTGGACGTTTCCAAAACTTTGTTACAAAATATAATATGCAACCATGTATAAATGTACATCCTCGCTAAGTAAACATCGATATAATCTCTCAAAATTAAATTTTGAGTTGTATCATGCACATTATACACCTAACGGACGTTACCACAAAAAAATTCCGTAAAAAAAAAATTTTGGTCGAAATAAATTTCATGAACGTATTAACAGAAATTTAGCAATTAAGGAGTTCCCAAAAATTCTTTGCTTCTTCTACAATATCAGAGATGTGGCTGAGTGATATCCCTAAATTGCTAAATATAAATAAAGAACTAAGTTCTTGGTTTGACTTAATGGAAAGTTTTCTAGGAGAACGGAACTAATTTCGTAAAAAAGCAGAATTATACCTAAAGTTACATTTTCTGGGACGGAGCAACAAGATCACAACATTTTTCACAATTAGTTTCATTCGATCTTGGACGCATTAAAGCAAACTGTTTCGTAAAAATATCTCGGTGTTTCTACTTCCTGTTCCGTGAGGAAAGCCGATCGATTTCACTGATGATAATAATAAAATATTCGGTCGAAAATATAGGTCTAGACGCAAATCAGGAGTTCGGCATCGGTAAATGACCGATGGATGACTAATGCAAATTCGAAATAGTTTTTGTTATCCTGACTTGTCATTTCGTCCCTCGAATTTCTCCGATCTCTATCAAGAGGAAACGTCGACTTGTCATCCTGCGAGAGATTTCCAGCTATCTCTTTCGGCCATCGTCTGCCTCAGCGATCTTAGAATATCATATGGATGCTCTCAAAAACCCACTCGGCGATGCAGAAAGACCTTCTATATGACGCATTCCCATCTTTCCATCCTCCATAAACTTTCAGCAACTGAAACAATTCTCTGCGTAAATGGAGCAAGGTATGAAAGCGACTCGATATTTTCCGGTAAATTAGAGGATAATTTTATCTTTTTGCGACTTCGTTTTTATGACAGAAAAAAATCCCTAATTTGAAGAAACGGCACGACGGAATCTGAGATTCGTAAATGTGGTTTAATATCCAGCATTTTCTATATCGTGCTTTCCACCACCGTTCCAATGGGAAATTTAGTTACTGCAGATTTTAATCATTCGTAGATAGATAAATAAAAATTTTTAAAAAACTAACGGAATGGACGCCTGTTACGGGTTATTTAGATTAAATTTTGGTAATAATTTAGAAACACAAAGAAATCTGGAGTCTCAAAACCTTATCAAAGTGGTAACTTAAGTTTTTTCACAACAGATTGGAAGATTTAGCGGTATTTAGTATATTAATCATTAATTATACACAGTTATTTAATGAATGAATATAGCTAGATGAGGTAAGCGAATCGCATGATTAGAATAACTAAAGCAAAGGAATTATAAAAATGAGGATTCCTTAACCACTTCCCTGACGCACCAGAGATCTCATAGTAGAGAGTGGTTTAAAATCCAACCACACTCATGATATCTCGTATTTAGGATTTTTTACTTTTTTGGCCATATTTTTCTTACAATAATATATATCAGTAAAGCTGCCGAGCATATTGAGCTTGTCTAGCATACTTTCTTTTATATGCGTTCCATTTGTATGTTTCTATTGTTTTGACTAACACGAGGATATACTGTGAATAGGTTAAAATTAAAGGAAATACAAAAGTGAAATGTAATATTAAATAGCTACCCAAAGGGAAAAAAGACGTTCTTTCCATCCTTAGTTGAGTATAAGCACACAGGTTAACAAATTTTAAAATACGCTTTTTTTGTAAGCCCAACACACACAAAAAATATTGCCAGGGAAGGGGTTAAAAGCCGCAAATGAAAAGCTGAAAAATATTTCATGACAATAACAATATGGACGGCATTCATAGCGTCTTTAATAAATGGGAGGTAATAAAACAGGGAAAAGGCTATAAGCTTATCGGATTTAAAAAATATATGATAAGGATTCATGGTCAGGAAATGATGGAAATGAAACGACTGATGAATATAAAAGACCCTCCAAAGGGTGATAAATGCTGGATATGCTAAGTAAAAACTCAAGTTGGTTGATTAGTGTAACCCCTCCCGGGACCGGATGGGACGGGATAATAGAAGGCGGAATCGATGGGATACATTACGGAGGAAGGTCAAGGCTGCAACCCTTAAGGCATGCCATAAAAAGTTTGAATAAGAATGACGCAAAATGAAAGAGTGGATGATTGAGGAGCACAATGGACCGCCGACGAGGGATATCTCAATTTATATCACAATAATTGTCGATAATGAAGACTTATTTAGAGGTTAATAGGAAATATCTCAGATTATTTTTTAATACCGAATTTTTCCTATATTAAAAATAAATCGATTCATAACTTGAAAAATCAAGTCCACGGATACAAAACGCTCCTCGAATACAAAAATCAACACTATTATTAATGCTTGCGTAATTTTTTTTCAGCATTACGCACCGCAAATAAGGCCAATCCTCATGCATTTCAAGATACTAAAAGCGAAATCTTTCAACGTCCGCATGTTGCCTTCGATGTTTACTCAATCAATAAAAATTCGTATCTGAATGCATAAAAAGTATATCGATGGAAGTTGGAAAGGTTATTTATTTTTTCATGTTTATTATACATATATATTAAAATCACTGTAAATTACAAGCGGTTTAAATTATCTAAATTGTGTTGGTACAGATTTATTTATTATTTATTCACTTTATTCTCTAGCACAGCGATGCATATAGATGTATCGATCATGTAATTAATCAAGCATTTTTTTCTGCTATTATAGTCCCATGATGGTGTAATATGTACACACGCAGATTTTTGACTTGTCCAATGTATATCGTAAGAAAACCCTTGAATAGACAAAATTATTATTTCAGTTATAAATAAATTATTTACTGTTAATTTTTATTATACATATTTACATATATCGCTTTATAGGTTATTTATTACATTTTCCTAAATTCACGACCAAAATAATAGCCCGTCTTATATGCTGTTCTTCTTAAGCCGAGAAGTACGATGCTTGATACTTTCTAGATAGTACGGGCATTGTACATAAGTTTATATGTTATCGCTTTTTAAAACAATGACTTTCAGAAGAAACAAACGCTAGAAATCCCACTTTCATAAAATAAAGAACTCAAACCTTCCGGCAAGCGGGTAACTTTCCATTCGAATATAAAAACAGCGTCCCATTTCATGTCACCAGGATCATTTCGCAAAAAACTCCACTGCAACGAAACAAAGCTACAGATCACCTTCGCGGAGACAGACTACACCAAGTGCGCGCGGATTATCTGCCGCAAGGTCGCGGGTTGGAATCCCGCCGCCAACTACCCCTCCCTCCGCCCCTACAACAACCGCCGATGTTTCCGCCAAGCCCGCTAATGAACAATGATTTATTACTCTCCCCAGCCTCTTTTTTACGTCATATTCCGAGACCCATCGCTTCCATACTACCGCACCGACATTAATTATAACCAGAGGGAGGAAAAACAAAACTGCTCACCGCAGTGGTCTCCATCTTGAACCGCGGCTTTGGAAGGCAGACGCTATGGTAAGGCGAGATGAAGTTAGAACGTTTCATTGCCGCCGATTCGTGACCGGGGTTTCATTACCGGTCGTCGGAAGTTTCAGCGTCAATTGTTCCGACGCAGCCATTGCATCACCGCATTACATTTATATCGAGATCGGAGCGTTAGGTTGTGGGTCAAAAGCCCCTCAGAGGTGTTCAAGAATAAGAGAAATATGTGTTGTAAAGATAATTCGAGCCCTCCCGGTCACTATACCGTGGGTTTAGTCCTAGTTTAGTAGTGGTTGATCGGTTGACGACGGTAATCCGTTCCAAGATTGTCATCGTTAGTTATAACCAAAAGTTATTCAAGGCGCGATTTTTCACAGCCATACTACATGCCAAATATGCAAATAAAACTCCTTTGAATGGCTTTAAAATATAACTTATTCAATAACATTTTCAACAAAAAATTATCATTATTTAAATAAATAGTATTATATATATAATAGTCTTTAATCGTCAATTTTCACCATAAAGCGCCGTAAACCAAAGCCTGGGTCTTTACGCAAGACATTTTTTGATCAAAGCAACAAAAAGTTAACCAAGTACGTCGTTAAGTAAGGCATCAATGTACTGTTAAAGAAGCTTCAACGGCTAAGGCCATTCCGGTCATAGGGGCCTCTACCAGGAATCGAACCTGGGATCGCTTTCACCGAAGGTGAACGCGCTGCCCACTTGGCTATCCGGTAGCCTAGTTCCACTTAAAGTAGTCTAGATCCATACACCGAGGCCTTAGCCCTCAGGGTAAGCCCCGTCAAGTATACACCAATGATTTCGCTAGTATATCCACGAAGGGTTTTCCACTGAGAGTATTAGTCTACCGTTTCTAATGTGGTAAAGTAAAAAATCTTTTCGTTAAGTTTTACGCAAAATCTTCTCTTCGACACAATATAGATTTATAGAGGCTTATTCAGCAATGAACCATGAAGTTATTTTTTACTCCATTCTCTGACGTGCAAAAGTTACTTCACGAAGTAGAAGTATTGAATTATTAGTTCTGATGACTTTTCATAAAAAATAGCGCGATCAAAGTAGATGAAGAAGTCGTGGTAGCTTAGAGGTCAGAACACCCGCTCGGAAAGTGGAAGACCAGGGTTCGATTCCCGGCTGCGGCAGACATTTTCACCTTCATTTCTTCGTCTAAATTCAAGCCTGTGAACCATTCGTTTCTCATTGCTTATCTGCGATCAGAGAAGTTTAAAATGAAAAGAAAGAGATTCTTGGAGAGTTTGATTTGATTTTAAATTTCAGCGCGTTTCTGAACAAGTACCCATCGCCGGTCGTTTAATTTGAAATAGCTGAAGGCAAAATAAAATCATTTTAGCTGCTGGCTGGTAGCGTGGTCCTAATTTATCTCTATTTATCGGGGTATGTCCATAGCAGCCCTCATTAGTCAGGGTTGATTGCAATCTGTATTATTGCAGCAACTGCTTTCGCTCAGCATAATCAATTATGCTAATATAATTTTCGATTCTTATGGAGCAGTGTAAGTTATATTTATTATTTCATTTATAACGGAACTTTACCAAATCAAGAGAAGATTAATTTTATTATATAGTAATGAAAGGCAATTTACAAAATGAATATTCATCAATATGAATTAATATTTCACTAAATTTGTCCGATTTTCTGAATTTTACGTTTACCAACGAGCTCCCGTCAACCTTGCACAAGGATTAACATTGAGATATATTTCTAAACAGAACAAATAACGCACATTAAAGCGCTATAATACAGTAATTCCTTCATATTGCTACCTGTACGAACATTATCGCTGTACTAAACTGACTATATTCTTTTTGCTACAAACGAATGTCTGATTCAAGAAAAAATTCCAAGCGATAAAACACTTGGCTGACGCAACAACAGAACTGGGTGATCCTGTGCCTCTGTATTCTTATTCTCTCTGAAGTTCTTTCTTCTTATGCGGGAATACGAACCTCCGTATCTCCACAAGTGTAACCCTAAAAAATAGTTCCTCATCTCTCCGGATAACACCGCATGTTAGAAAGAGAATGCCTTTCACCGGCGGTCAAGAGCCATCGATGGTGAATCGCAGCAGCATGGGAGCGTGATGGAAGGACTGGAGGAGGTCGCTGACAGGTAGTCAAGGTAGCGAGTCGAGGATGTCCCAATTGGGGAGGGGAAAGGGGTGGGGGGAAGCCTCAGGTCGGTCACCTATTTCTACTACGCGATGCAATCCGCCGACAAAGAAAAGCGCATTGCGAATGCTAAAGAGGCGAAATCAAGAGTAACCGTTGTTTGAGTGCCATTTTTCAAGTGACGGCCCCATATTGAATTAACAACTGGATGGATCGATTACTGAGATTATACTTCCTACAGCGGCCACCCAGTGATAAAAACGATTCCAATTAATGAATTGGCTGGTGTGAATGGTATTAAAAGAAATTAAATGCATAAACTCGATGCAGATTACTCTTAAATCTTTCTACAGTATACCTTAACTAAAAACTTCCGTTTTGCCAAGTCTACCAAACCTCTCATTGTAATTATTCCATACTTATAAAAAGATTACGCAAACGAATGAAATAAATAAAAAACAGTTTCCCTACGTAAATTACAAGTGGAAAATGTCCTATGTCCATCGAAATTTGAATAGGGGGTAACAAATGATTTTTTGATTTTTTGTCATCATTATGATTTACTGTTTTCTCTATCGTAAATTTCGAAATAATTTCCGTAAATTTGCTTGCTTAAATTATTAGTTATTTCCATAAATCCAGATAAATTGGGAAGTATGGGTTTTCTTTCAATAACTTGACACCAAATATTCCCCTGAATAGAAGTAAAATGAAAAGTACACCTAGCATCGTTTACTACGTGCGACACGACGGAACATTTGCTTATGAAAGATTATGCTTTCTTGCACAAAAATTGATGAATTTCATAATTATGATACAATATCCGTACATAGACATAAGAGTTACTAATTTTATTCAGTATTTTAAAATTTTGTTTGTGGTCTCTTCTTCGAGAATTAGAGATTTCAGTTCCTCTGTTCTACAATTTAATAGCTACAGCTGTACTCTGAAATTCTTCTTTTAATTTAGCGTATTTTCATAATATCAATAATGAGCCAATTCGTAATATAACAGCTCATTATAGAAAAAACCATACTTACGACAAGGCGTATAAGGCGTACCGCCTTGTACGCCTTGTCTTCTTCTTGCAACTGATTCCTCTTCCCATTCATCCATTTATTCCTCTCTATTTCATACCGTTTTAGTCATGAGGATGTTATCCCTTTCCCTCATTAAATATATAAAAAGCAAAACATTATATATCTGTCCGTCTGCCCGTCCCTCTCTCTATCTCAGAAATGGCTTCATGTAGAGATGTGAAATTAACAGCATTCTGTTTCTGACACTTTGTAAGCCCTACGAAAACTATAAATAGATTGCAAAAAGTTTGATCAACGTTATAGTAGATAGTATTTTTATTTATAATATAGTAATTTTTATAACTAATTATCTAACTAATTAACTAACAATCTTATGGCTTAAAGTTGAAAATTACAGTTTTAATGAATTTTTATTTCACTTTTATAACTAACAAAATTTTCCCTACAATCATTAAATTATTAGTAAATTATGCAAAATTGTCATTATGATCTTACGACGAACACTTTCTTGCTTAGAAGGGCCAGATATTTACGATAAAAGATATATATTTAAATTAAATTATGTTCATGATTGGCGGGGGCGTTTACTAGTTACCGCAGAAAACCCTTTCCGTGCTTGAGCTTTGGAATTTTTCATTTCACGTACACTCGTCCGTGATGCATTTCTTTTCTATTGGTTATCATGCAACCCATCCCAACTGCGTTCTAAGAGCTCATGTTTTTCCTGACACACCCTCTCTTATTTAACCGGCAGTGGCGATGGTCGCATTCGCATTTTCATGAAGCATCGACATTGTGAACACGTACCCGGAATCGTGGGATTCAAACTTGCGACCGATCTAAAGTATATTACTACGGGAGGGCGCTAACCTCTTTCACCACCAATAAAAATCCCGCAGAAACACCCACCATTTATATTATATATGGATATGTATCATCATGAATATAACAAAATAAGGTTTATTATCCAGAGCCGCGCCCAGCCTATCTGGCGCCCGGGTGCGAATATAATTTGCCGCCCCTTAAAATTAAATTCCAAAGCCATACATTTCCTGATTTAAAGGTAATAATTATTAAACCAGTGTATCAAACAAAAAGCAACAAATATTGTTGTTGAAATAATTATAATGGTTTGCTACACATCTGTTAGCGCACTTAGATGCCGCCGCCCGGGTGCAATGCACCCCATGCACCCATAGGACGGCGCGGCTCTGTTATTACCCCAGCTAGGATAGATACAATAAAAATAAATTTGAACTGTTTTTCTAATTCATCAAATACATAATTTTGATGCTGTATTGGTAATAATATTTATGAAACGGCTTCATTTCAAGGCGAGATTGAGACTAGCTAATCTCTTCTTACATCTAACCCTTTAGTCAAGATTATATCTTTATATATCACACGATAAGCGTATGGATCACCCGTAAACATCGGGATCAGCAAATCCAACCGCAGCATCTTGTAAGGATACAGCGATACGCAATGACAACAAAATGAATAAGTTGAAAATAATAAACTAAACATTAACGTTTGATTTTTATATCTGCATTGCACATTTGAGGTAGTACTTTCGAAAAAAAACTAAGAAGAAATCAAAGGTTTACTTTCCACAGAATTTATTTTTGCGACCATGGTTTCGGTGCAAATTTACACCATCATCAGGCACTGAGGCTTCGTTACAACAGCTTAACTAGCTAAGTCTGTGATGCCTGATGATGGTGTAAATTTGCACCGAAACCATGGTCGCAAAAATAAATTCTGTGGAAAGTAAACCTTTGATTTCTTCTTAGTTTTTTTTCGAAAGTACTACCTCAAATGTGCAATGCAGATATAAAAATCAAACGTTAATGTTTAGTTTATTATTTTCAACTTATTCATTTTGTTGTCATTACGTATCGCTGTATCCTTACAAGATGCTGCGGTTGGATTTGCTGATCCCGATGTTTACGGGTGATCCATACGCTTATCGTGTGATATATAAAGATATAATCTTGACTAAAGNTACGATTCGTAATTTAAGACAAGTCTAAATTATTCCATCGCCTTTCGATACCTGTTCACTAATTTCGTAAATATAGAGGTAGCTCGACTTACGAACTTAATTCGTTCCAGTTCGATGATCGTTTTCCATTATAACTTTTCGGTTAGGATCTCTAAATTAATTTCGTAACTAGAGGACAAAATGGAGTAAGAAAAAGTTCATGCTTAGAAAAGTTCGCATGTTGAGCGGTTAGGCGGTAAGTCGAGTTTCCACTGTACGGCGATTTTCATACGTTACACCATTATCGTTAGCTTTTTATCACGAAAATGTTGAGAGAATACAGGTTAAAATGGAAAAAAAATTCAGGGATATAAAGTAAGTAAAAAGGATATTAGGAGAAAGAACTGACTCTGCGACGATAAAATATTTTGAAAAATATTCTTAAAACCCACTTAAAAATAAATACGGTTTCACAAAAATCCATTAAGGAACTACTTCAATATTCCCACCATTACAAATCTTGGGCAAAATTCAATAGATAACTTCGTTTCCGGGTATTTTGGCACTATATAACAAATCTGCAAAAATTTATGAGGCCTAATTTTATTCAGAATAATATTTTCCTGCCGACCGGATTTACCTCGTAAAGTTTCCATTCGAGGGTTTAAAACTCGAAAAATCCATAAGCGAAACAAGGTCGAGAGAACTGGGCTAGGAAAAAAACAAGCCCTTATCGGAAGGTAACAGTTTCCTTTTTCTAAAACCCCCGAACGAACTTCCGCCAAAAACGACAAAAACTAGAGAATTCAATCTATTCTCATCCCCTATCGCTCTATTTCGAAACTTTTCCCTCCCGCCCACGAACCGCTTCTTTTCGGCAAAACCAGTCCCGACTTCTCTTATTCTTTTCCCTCTGCGGTTATGGAAATCAGTTCGAATTACGACTTTTATCAGATTGGCTATCGCGGATAGAGGATCGTTCGCTTTTCGCGGGCGGAAAGATCGACGACGGACTAGTGACGGCAAACGAGTAACAGTATTTTTTAGATCTTTGGCGCTGTGAAAGGCGACACCTCGGTGTCTTAAGGGGTCCCGGCGTGAGGAGTAACTCGGGCAAAACCATTTCTCAGCGATCGAAACCTTCCACGACGACCTTTGCTGTCGTATGGTTCATCGATTTTGTTCGACTTGAAAATTCCAGTTAGGCAAAGCCCTGCTCTGGAGCTGTTATTCCCTCTGAGGAATACGGCGACGCCTTCCCCAATTGTGGAGCAAATCCGAATTCGATTGTCCTAGGCGAATTCCACCACTCTAAGTCCAGCCTGAATGCGATCCTCTTTTAAGTGTACCCTCCTCGAAATTCTGATTAACGAGACTTCTAGAATATCATATACAGTATACGTTCCAATAAGTTCAAGCGCTAAACGAGGTCGTCTTAGTACATAAATAACGGGGATAAAAGAAACAGAACATAGAATAAGAAAATTGATCAGTTTTGTTTTATTTCGCAACATCATTGTTCAATAATTCTTAATTACATCAGTTATATACTTTTTTATTTCTGATACCGATTTGTGTGAGGAAGGCTCTTCCTCATTTGACATCTTTTTTTGGAAAGAAGTCATCTAACGTCGCGACGTTTGCCTTTTTCTGTTTCGTCACAGCAAGGCATCGTATCAATTCTACTTCACCTTTGAACTTCTACCAAAATTTAAATCATTTTGTATAAACTGATCCATAATTTCTACTATAGTGGCTAATCAATTTTAGATAATCCGTTGAACGTTCTTTTTGTACCTCATTTTCAGAAACGCTAATTCATTTGGATTAACAAAATCATGCACAATTTCTGGGAATCCCAATACCTTACTCTACTGTAGTTCTATTGTACAACCCTATGATTGATCAATCCAAAATTATTTTTTCTATTCTTACTAATTTGATAACCTTTTAATATTGTTGTATTGTTTAGATCTAAGTTACATCAATGATGGTTTAAATGGAAGAGACTTTATAGTTCGATTTCACCCAAAATAAAGACGTTATTTTTTATTTACCAGGAAGGAGGTATCAAATATTCATCTCGGAAAATTGAGGAAGCTCCAGAGTATTCTATACAGATTCCACGTTCTTTAAGACTTTAATAAATTTATTCCTAAGATTCTTTTCTTCTGACATTTTTTCAAGGAACTTTTGCAAATCGTAAACTACTATCCAAAACCAGAAGATATGGAAGCTAACTAAGGGAATCAATGAGAGAGGATGGATAGTCAAAATTAAAACTTGCCCATATTACATATATTCTGTGAACAGCAACATTATATTTAACAACAAATTATTTCTAAATAGAGTTTCTTATACCCTATCGTTATGATGTTTTACGTTCAAATAAATTTTAAAGGCAACTGAATCAATTCCTACACTGAGAGAATTTCCAGAAATTAAGGCATCATCAAAAGGAAAGGGATTTGAGATAAAATATTGGCAGCTACTCATCTAAACTCAGCTTCAAACTGGAACTATGGATTCCGTCTCTCTCGACTACCATTGAGGAGCATGGAGCAAACTCATATGCGAATAGACAATGAAAGACTCACTATCAAACCCTAAATTATTACGAAACCATCAGATTTCAAAAGATATAATTAGGCCACATTTGAGTATTGCGAAACCGAAATTGTACTGAAGTAGAATTACTTAGCAAAATAAAATAAAGGAAATTATTCTCCGATATATCTCCTCTCAACGTTGAAATCTGATTGAAAACGAGAAAAAATCGTAATATCTGGGTTTATTCAAATAAGTGAGGAAAAATCGAAGTGGAAAATGAAAGAAAAAGTAGGTTTCTTACTTCCGCCCCAAAATCTGGACGAATCGCTACTTCCTTTAAAGATAGTTGGAAATAGGTTGAAGTTGGAATTGACTGTTGGTATTACTTTAATACAACTAACTTGATTTCAAAGGCTGGAATCTTTTGGTTCCAGCCTTGAATTATCGATTTTGTTTGATTATCGATTTAGATTATTTAAAGTCCATGAACATTATAAATTTTGAACATATATGGGAAAACTTATACGAAAACTTCAACCTCGTTCACCAAAACTTTGCGTGACGACCGGTGCTGCGCATTCAATCTTCTTATGACTGTTAGTCATTCATTGAGGAGTGTCGAGAAAACCCACCTACGGTTATTCAGTAGGAAATTCATTTCAGAACTCTGAGCTTCAATAACCGACGGACTATTTTTTTAAAACGAATCGGGTCATAGGATCAAAAATTAAAAAATATTAAAGTTCATTAATCATGTATTATTATACCACCGCAATGACCATTACACACGACTTTAATATTATATTCACAGAAATTTCTTCGGGCTACATTTTAGTTAACAGGAAGAGAAGTAGCACAGCCCCAAGACAATCAACATTTCTACCTGTTTAAACAGCCTTACGACTGATTTCTGAATCAGCTATCAGAATAAGGCAGATTATTTGGAATCGAACGAATCCTTCAGTTCTCTAATTCAAATTTTCCTTCAATTCTTTCCGTAATTGCAGAGAAGAACGCATTAGAAATAATGGGATGGGTAAGACTTAAGAGTCACTCAATCCCTGCGAATATCAAGTTGAGTTCAAAAAGGTTTTGAAATCTGCTTGCAGATATGAGAGCGATGAAAGCATGGTAAACAGTTGAACACCTCAGTTGATGTATTCGGGAAAATTAAATAATTCCATATTGGCGGATAAAATACATTTTCTAAAAGCTGCATCTACGGAAAAAAAACTTAAACAGGCGCACTCGGCTGATCATTGAGGTTGCGAACATAAACATTTATTCGTGGAAAAGCTGAATTTTTCCAATGTATTTCCTATGCAAATAAATACATCCTTTTTACTGAAGAATTTTGCAGCAAAGAAAGCCAAGGTGTAAAAATGATTCTTTACCACAGAAAATATACATTAATGTAAGTCGCGAGTTACTTGTAAACATATAATGCAATGCACAAAGACGTATTTTTAGACGTAAGAAGAGACTTGATAACCTCAATCTCGGTCCAATGAAGTCGCATTATTATTATTTTTATGAAGATGACTACGTTACAAATACATGCCCTCGATCGACTCAGTAATTGTAATCTTCGATATCCCTACCCTTTGAAACAGAACACCCAGTTTCACTTCTCTGCGATTAAATTAACGGTTGCAAGTACACTGACTTAATTAATTACAAGGAAGGGCTATTAAGACTGAAATTGATCCCAATAAGGCAATTAAATGAACGAATATGGTTCGAAAACTCTGTTAGGGGATTTTCTGAGGAAGTTATAAAAACGGCTCGAATAAAATACACCGCAAGATGGCCATGAGCGAAAAGAGAATGACAAACGTGTGACGTTAAAGAGCTCAGAATTAACCGCAAACTAAAAAAATAAAGCACTCGTAGGATAAAAGAAGCATCAGAAAATTTAACGGAATCAACCCCAACACTCTCAAAAGAATTTCAAACTAAACGTATCGAATACTTAAAGGGAAAAAAGGATATGTTTGCATTCAAATACTACCGGCAGAGCTATCCGATAGACGGAAAATAGTAACATATTTTTACAGAATTAACGCAAAAAGTCTATGGATAGGAAACTGGAAAGTACACTCAATCGACCGGGATTTGATTTTCTTTAACTTGTCTACAGTTACTCAGCCACTTGCCTTTCGGTATGTGTCAGGGGGAAGACTTGTTAACTCAAACAACACAAAGGAAAGAAAAACGAAAAGGCTGTTATAAATTTAACAAACAGCAATAGAATTCCTAAGGTTAAATTTCCAAATAAAAAGAGGGTAATTACCTCGGAAATGTACGGCTTTGGAGCTTATTTTTATTTAAGGATCAAAGAACAAATATGTTCAAAATATACCAAGTCTGCCTGAGCAGTATACCTAGTAAATATCTGTGTGTGTATTTCTATGTTGTTCTCTAATTAAATTTAAATTTAATTTCCAGTTCAATAGGTTTTTTTCGGATTACACGGGGATTTGACAATCCGCGGACTTCCCGTAATGTCAGAATATTTAAGACTCCATTTTATGATAAAAACCAAGAGGTTCATGCCGCAACATACATAGAAAGTGAACAGGTAAATATAAATATATCACAACACGTATGGCAATGACTTTTGAACTTATCTTCGCAGTTCAAACGTCTCTGATAAATCGCGCGGTATTCTAGTATCGAAGTCAATCGAGGTAGTCTAGAATCGTCTGATGCTGCCGAGTACTATGCGGGCGAATGCGGCCGATGTGTTTACACAATAATTAATAAACATCATCTGAGAGACGTCCTTGGAAGAGGGGGCTATGACCTGGTTCATGCCACCGATCAAAGCGAATTAACCGAATTCGACCAGAACTGGATGAAGAATGAATAAACTCTTTATTAAGGCGAGGTTAGACCAAGTTGGCCTCTCTTCCACCTAACCTCAATTGTCAATACGTAAGCAAAATTTAATATTTAAAGTAAAAAAAATGCAACAATATCACTAAAAGATTTGCGTTTGTGAAGAGTGAATTGAAAGGAAAAATTGATTCGTTCGCACTATTACAAAACACTAAGCTTTCCATTGGTAAGATATTCTCACTAACAATAAGATCTGATGCACTCAAACACTATTAAATGGTATATTCAGAAATAAGAGAAATGACTGACTCTGCGATGATAAAATATTTCGAAAACTATTTCTAAAACCCACCAATGAAAAAGAAAATACCTGCGGTTTTACAAAAAATCTATTCATGAAAAAATTCAATATTCTTAACTAATCTTGGAGAAGTAACTAATCGATAACTTCATTTCCGGCATTTTGGCACTAAATAACAATTCTGAAAAACCTTTATGGACCTAATTTTATTTTAAATGCGCACTCATACTGAATGATACATTCAGGCAGTAATATCTCTACTATGAATGAGAATTCGTTCTGGATTTTGTAGCATTAGTTCATAAGCTTGTCTAAATATCATATTTTAGGCGAAAATGCGATTAAATACAACCGACCGCGAGCATAAGTGTTTTTGTTTTACGCACAAATCATAACTCGTTTCAAATTCTTTAAGAAAAAGAAAAATCGATACGGTAACCAAAACCTCGGAACAAGGTTGGGAATGGGAAAAGAACCTGAGGTTTTGAAAGGGCTGACGCTGACCAGCACACTTTCGGACAGCTTGTGCAACCGCTAAAGACCTTACCATTTTCGGGGAAAGTAGGCTATAATAGTGTAAATGAGGGGAGGTCGAGGGAGCTTCGGAACGTTTCGATTCAACGAACGCGTGGGTTCAGTCCGTTGCAATACCGAGTGTTATATAAGCGGAATACGGGAGGAGATTGGAGGCTGTTGTTGGTCAACACATCTGGTGACAATTGGTCAGCAGAAAAGCTGGTGTAATAACTGGACCATAACGAGAACTAAACATTCCACGCATTACAGAGGGAAGCAGATGTTACTTATTCGGCAACGCGAGGAACTGACCAGATTAGCAGATATGACATTCTGGAAACATCCGAATTACGCATTTGAATTACCGTGTCACACAGAGTCGATACATACACAAGCATCAAGTCCAACGAAAAAGGACATTTTACAAATAAGAATTAAGACGGTTAAGGTATACTTCATTTTACCTTAATTTAACACACTTTAAGTTACAAAATTCACAACATATTTATAAGGAATACTGTAGAGAGAAAAATACTTGGACAAAAAGGGAGAGGACGAACAAGAAACACGTTTCTAGATGACATAAAAAGTTTTATGGGTATGAGAACCAATGAGGAAATTAAAAGATCAGTGACGGAAAGATAGAATTCGTTGCAACGACAAGATTTACCCCTCAGGAGATGATAATGATGTTGTAGAATAACAACTATGTCACGAACACATTTTATACCTTTATGATTTGATTGAAATCTCCTCCTGAGATTTAAAGGTTAAATGTTTGATTAAATCTCCAGACCCATTATAACGACCGGGCGAAAATATATGCAGTCTGATTTCCGAACAACATTCAGCGATTAAAATCGAAATGTCGGTCACTTAAAGCTTTCGTCGTTCATATGCAACAGTAAAATATTAACATACGCTTAAAATCTCGTGGAGTAACGACGATTCGCAAGATGATTTAAATTTCAAATTCACATTTGCGATTGAATTCCACCAACATCGTTTGAAGATGCGGTTAAATCAAGTCATTCACCCATCATCTCGAGGACGTTTCCCGAAGGCGCAATCGCATTGTCGACTTTAATTAGGAACGAATGAATTTCTAAAGCATTCGTAGACTACGATACTTCCGAGACGACTCTCCGGAGACGTTCTCTTTTTTCTCCATCCTTTCGAATCGAATCGTAGCGCGGAACAGTTCCTGATTCGTGAGAAGAAAAACAGGACGGAGGAAGTTTTTAGGAGTTTCGTAAGAGTTGAAAAGTGTCCGACTGAAACGTTTCCATTGTAAAGTGTTTTCAGCGAAGATTATTTTGACCCTTTGAACACTGGCATTCCTTCATTACTTTCTCCAGCTTTGGTTGAAAAAAATTCTAGATGTTTTGAAAAGAATAATGTGCAATAAGAAGTCTTTGTTTGACGGTAGTTAAGCATGCTTATAGGTAAACTATAAAAATAAAACAACTCGCCGATTAAATACTTTTAATTCAAGAATTATTTCGAAAATATATATACTAAACTACGGTTTTTAGGCGAAACTCCTTTTATTTATTTATCTGTTTGTAAGTACGTAGCAATTTGGCATTTTGACAGGTGTATTTCATATTGGACGGTATATAATCACGTTGAACACATTTTGCTGGAAATTCAAAATCGTAAGAAAATTTACCACTTCCCTAGAAGTTCCCACGACGGTGAATTTATTCCATAAAAATATTTAATTGCATAGCGAAAGATTTGTAATTCTGTCAAAATATTTTCCACAAAGCCATACCCTCAATCAAGAAGTTCTAGTTAATTCAGTGGCTATTAATGTGTTGATAACCAAAATGTATGGAAAGAAAAGCAAAATAAAACCTGTGTCTAAAATCGATGTTTTCTGTGAAAAAGGTAAGAATAAAGTGACCAAAAATTACAGAAAATTCATAAAAATATAAGTTATGATAAAATTGAGGAGAGCTTGCGATAAAGCTTAAAACAGAATCCAAATTCATTCGCAATTTAAACTACATAAATAAGTGAGGTAGGTTCGTACGTCTATTTAGTGCCATTTCTTTAGTTTCCTGGTAATTTACCCCACCCTTATCTAACAACATTTGCCATTGTCTTCCCCTCTGCTTTTTCCCTTGTATTCTACCCTCGATAACATTCTTCAGCAGTCCCTCTCCTCTCAATATTTGACCCACCCATTTCCTCTGTTGACACTTAATTACTTCTACCAAACTCTTTCCTCCCTAACCATCCCTAGTACCTCTAAGTTTGTTTTCCTATTCACCAAACTTACTTTTTCCATTCTACGCCATAACTAATTCTCCAAGGGCTCTAATCTTTTGATGTCCTCCTTTCGTAAGTTTCACACCCATACAGCAAAAAACTCCACACCATGGATTTTACGAGATCACACGGCGATCTGCTAGCACGATATCATGGACTTCGTTAACCATATCCTCCGTAGTCACCTCAATCGGACGGCCTGGGCGCTCTTCATCAAAAACGGATGTTCAGCCATGCTTGAATTCATTAAACCAATATCTGATGGTAGTCATCGAAGGTGTATGGTCCTTATAAACAGCATGCAACTTCACCTTGATTTCCTCACATGTCTTCCCATCCAAAAGAAGAAATCGAATCACTGATCGATATTGCTCTTTCTCTATGGTGGCAAGCAAACACGAACTTGACTACTTTCAACAGCTATCAAAACAAAACTACTCGATTAATCTGTCTGAAATTTTGACAGTCATATATCTAAAGATGGCGTTAAATTATGGCATACACATTTTGTGTCACTACATCTACATAAATACCCTGCAAGCCGCCTTACGGCGTGTGGCAGGAGGTGAAAACACCGGGCGTTCGGACTATTTTTTTAGCCTATTATTATCATGTATAGTTCGCGGAAAGAATGAATTCTTAAATCGACTCGTCCTAGCATCTATTTCTCTTATTTTGCGCTCATTGTCGGTTCGTCCAAGGTAGCAGGGGGGTCTCATAATATCTACTATATCTTCCGCAAATGTACTTTCCCTAAATTTATC
>KZ308124.1:1733567-1822745 GCA_000376725.2 Ladona fulva | reverse complement strand
AATAGTAAATGATTTATATAATATAAATTTAAGGCGAAATAAACCAAAAGTAATGTCCACCATGAAATATCCCTCCAACGTGAGTGGAGAGAAATAAGGTGGGGGAAGGGATTGGCAGAAATTTAAATATGTATCTATGATTTTCCCAAAACAAAAATAATACAAAGTTCTCTATAACTACAAAGAATAACAAACTTTCCAGGTTCGTAACTTCCAAAAAAGTACGGCAGTGTTCCTACTCCTAATCTGAAAATGTACAGTGGAAGCCATGAGTAGGCATATATACGCTAAGGGTTCACTATAGATTAGGGGGTTTGGTGCATAAATAAGGTCACCTTCTGTTCCCTGAATAGGTGAAAGGATCTAGAAAGGTGAGAGGTCTGTGCCTGGTGATCGACCTGTTCTAAGGCATATAAAGTATTAAATCAGCCTCTTCACTATTCTTACGTTCTACGCTCGTGCATCTTTCAAAGTATACAGCCATCTTTATTCTACGGCAAACTTGGCATTCAAAAGTATATGTAATTTTTGGATAACGTAAGTATCTTCAACAAAGATACAGTATTTGCACTGGAATTAATTAACACATCCATACCTAAAGTAAGTGTCAAACTACGAGTTGTGCAGTCTCCATGAAAACATTACCCTTTAATGAAGCGAAGATAGACTCCCGGTTCTAGCAGGAGCCCAGATTTGAATTATAAAAACCAGTCGATCAATAGTATACCTCTTTTCTTCTTATTATTTTATACCTCTTGCTCATTGACGAAAAAGAAAAATTCGTAAAATACGGGTCATATAAGAGTATTACACCTTCAGAAATTAAATATCGCCTCCTGCTACGAATTCGTAATAAACATTCCTTTTTCGGTGCTTATGAGGATTGCAATTTTGACATTTCCAAGACAAATGAAATTAATGCCGATAGATTGGTTGGCGAGGTCGTGCTCATACCCCCCCTCTCTTACATCTAACATCGTAAGCAGTTATTGTAGATACATAAGTACAATGTAAGCGAAAAGAAAGAGACAAGGAAAACATCTTTGAAGCTTAAGATTGATTAAAATCACACATTGCAGGAAAACCCTCACAGAGAAGCGGAATGAAAATAAACAGCGAAGAAAAACTATCAAAGCAATCATACTGTAGATACAGTTCACTATAACATATTGAAAACTTAAATAAAGAGAAGAGAAAACGTAAAAAGTAGGTACGTATTGAGATAACACCCACGAGAAATATCGCACAAGAAAAATACACGTTTGAAAAAAGAAAAGGAAAATTACAATCACTTTAGAATTACATAATTAACCTTAAGATTAGAATAATTCAAGAAGATAGCAATATACGTGTGAGTATACGTGTAAGCCAGATTACATAATTCAAGAAGATAGAAAGATATAAAGAAGCATTGAAGTTTTTTTTTATTTTGAAGACACTAGATATATACTAGATGGCGACATCTTGTATCGAGGAATAATAACCGAGTGACGAGAAGAAAATACAAGAGAGGAAATTTCCGAAACGCGTGAGCCACCTCACGAGGGCGAAAAATGAATGGGCGAGTAGGAATACGAATTACGCGCCAGTGTACAGGTAAGGAGAAAAATAGGCGTCGACCGAAGCGAATGGAAAAGCCGGAAAAAGTAGGCGGAAATCCCAAGGGCTGATGAATTACCAAAGGATCGATGGAAGGAGGTTTTCATTCTAAGAAACGAGAATGGCTACGAAGACGGTTGACAGATTTCGATTTTCAGCATAGAATTTCTCAGTAAATTTCGGAACATTTACGAAACCTTTAACAATGCAAAATTCAATGAATAGAAAAATCTCGCTATTTCAAAATCCCTGAAACAAATAAAAACACTCCGAATTATCCGAGTTACAATAAAACCAACTCACAATAAATAGACAATCCTGCCATTCGTTTACTCATCAGAGAAACCTTGATATTGTATAAAATCTCGGTTCCCTAAAAATCGCGATATGTTACTGTTAGTGCGCCAATTTTAGCGCCAACTTGCGCTCGACATTACAGTATACTCCAAAAATAATGTAATTCGATTTCCTTTCCGACCTAAAATCGATCCAAAACACGACTTGAAAGTAATGAACAAAGAAAAATGATTTCCTCTCTTGGCATTTCGATCTTCAAACGTCATGACACGTGATTCTACTGACGCAACGGCGTGAATGGTTACAAAAACGCATAATATATATTACTGTCCGAACAAAAGGAAACGAAATATATTACGCGTGAAATTTAAAACGAAAACCCGGAAACCCACATAAATACTCGACTTTTTTTGGAGATAAAAAACTATAATTTTTCTGGAACCAAATAAGGACTTCGATTAACACTGAATACGTATTTCAATTAGTTCCAATGGCCAAGTCTACGTCGAAGTACCCTGCAAGTCGCCTTTCGGCATGCGGCAGGGGGTGCATGACCATACTTCTCTAATCTATTAGTATCCCTGATCTTCCTCAAAGTATCAGAACAGCATGAGTAACATCGGTTAGCATCGGAGGAATATCGGCTACCTTTAAACGTACTTCCTCTAAACTTATTAAGTAAATTTACCCAGTTTAAATCTTCTATCTTCTAAAGATTCCTATCCTGCGTACTGAAGCACCTGAGTAACGCTCACTGATTTATCGTAGTAGTTCTTTAGGAAAAACATCGCCTTTCGCTGCACCTTTTCTAATTCCCGAACGCAACACTTTTAGGCAGGAGCCCATACATTACACGACCGACTATTTTCTTAACGAAGATGAGAATCTTAGGTAACCAAGAACAGGAAAGCTCCTGGTGTTCGCCGTGGGCGGCGTATGACCGCCCACGGCGGTAATATTCTGATTATATTTCGCACAGTAAAATAATAAATAGAGCCGTATAATACGGGATATATAACCTTTACAATAAAACAAATAATTATGAAGCGAAAAATTCAATTCAGAATGTAAATTTTTGATCCAATAAACCCACCAAAGTTAAATAAAATTAGCTACTGAAAATTTTACAACGGTATTTAGGTAATATAAAACCTTATCAAAGAAACTATTAGGGAGCCAAAGAGTCGATTCAGAATACAAATTTTTGATCAAATAAACACGCCAAATTTGAATAAAATTAGCCGCTGAGAATTTTACAATGATATTCAGCAGGATTCCGAAGATAATAACGAGGGATCCCACAAATTTTCATCGACAACTAGCGAAAAGAACGATTCGCGATTCATCTGACCGATGTACGAGATTACATCCGTTTCTACTTCGTTTTCACAATCCCATTGTTACTGCCCTCGCTAAACTTACGGTACTTGGCTATCCTTCGTTATGATTTCCCATTTGCACCACTTGTCAGAAGCGCAGAGGTATCATTTCTCAACGTGAATCCATTACCTTTGAGACTCGTACTTCCTATGCCATGATTCAGCAAGACTAATCCTCCCATCCTTCTTGAAGAGATTTATCTTCTACTCTCCTACCGTAAGTTCACGGCAAAAAAGCCTATTCTCCACCGCGTAAATTGCAAAATCACCCTTCACCTTACTTCACCTTCCGTATTTTCCCGATGGCCCAATACGCTTTAATTCCGGCGCGTGCAAATCCCACGTTTTCGCCAATTATTCCGAGCCGAAGCGTAAAGTGAACGAATTTTTTGCCAATCATATTTGCGGATATCTGAGGAGATGAAAAGATCACTTCAAACAGACATCGGCGAGAAGCAAAAAAGGGATTTCCAAAGAATAAGGTATCCACTACTGATGAGAAAATACTAAGAAAATCTCCATAAATAAAGGTCGAACCGTAAAATTTTTCGATCCGGTTCAACGACAAAAACAAATATCGGTTCAGTTCCGGTTTCGCTTCTACCGCCAATAATGAACCGGTTCGAACATTTTTTTGTCTCTAACAAGTAAATACGGTGGTAACTTGGTTGAGGACAGTAATCCATTCCAAGATTGTCGTCGTTAACCAAAACCGTCCTTAACCAAGGCTCGATTTTCCAGAACCATACTGCATATCAAATATACAGATAAAACTCATTTAGATATAATTAAATTTGGTACAATTAATTTATTTAATTATATTTGCAACAGAATAGTATCATCAATAAAATGAATAGTCATAAAAGAAGTTTTAAATTGCCAATCTTTACCAGAGGTCGTCGTATCTAGGCTGCGTCGTTACCCAAGGTATTTTTTATTTATCACCGCCACTTAGTTAACTAAGGCCGTCGTTAACCAAGGTATCAACCTATGATATTATTCTGAACATTTGTTCTGTTATTTTTAGCTTTCGAGATGTATATTTACACCTAAATTAAGAATAGAACTTCATATTAGTTACGAGTAGTAGCTAGTCGTAGATGCACATGTATAGTTAGCTCCTCCTACTAAACATAAATAAAACGGTATTATTCATAAAAACGAAGCGGAATACATAACGGTTTTCAGTTCCGTATCTCGAATGACAAATTTTTCGGTTCAGGTTCGGTTTACACTAGGGGAAAATAAAGTTTTTTTTTTGGGTTTCGGTTTTCGGTTCCTTTCCGATCCGATTCCCCGGTTAAGATGCACGACTTTCTAACATTTGCTTTACTGCTGCTGTGGAAACTGTATAGAAAAACTCATAACTAACCTTGGAATGTATTCTTTTAACCACAGTTTATGAAAAAGACATATTTGAATAACTTCGCTTCAGCCCCATCGCAGTTAAAATATAGAAAGATTCGAAATCAACAGAATATGGGAGTAATATTCAGATGTATCAGTAATGATAACAACAATAGCCAATAATTGCGTTTTTCTCTAATTTCTCTCAAGATTTAAAGTGAAAAAATGATATCGGTTCCTGGACGAAATCTTATCTAATAATATAGAAGCGAATTTGGGTCATAATTTTCCCGCAACTGGCAAAAACATTAAACACTGAAAAGTAGGGTTTACAGGGGACTAAACTTCCTAAAATATAACAAAAATAAGACTTAACAGTGTGGAAGAGACGGGGCATGGTAATTCGGTGGTTAGAATACCTGCCCGGAAAGTGAGAGACCTTGGTTCGAGTCCCAGTCATGTCGCTATTTTTCACGCTTGTTATTCTTTCATAACAAAAATAGGCAAAACTTTTGAGAACGAACGAAAAATGTCACGGCTATTCATCACAAACAAAGGATTCGTAAAATATTAAAGCACACCGATCAGTAAAACTAACTTTTGCCACATCGGTGGGTCTGAGTTGTCATGAGGACACGTGAAGTAGAACTTGAGGCCACTAAAGTAGGGAAACACTGGCTTAGAGGACTACGATTATCAAAAGAAGAGTCATAAGGAAATGAAGAAGAAAATGAAAAGTCTGGCATAGTCGGGACTGGAACCCGGATCTCCCACTTTCCGGGCGGTTGCTCTAAACCAAGTGAGCTACCACAACAGAATGATCTCTGCTTCGATATCTGAGACAATGATGGATAGACTAAAAGAAGCGAGACAAAGATACGATTAACAACGGAGGTATGAAAATTGTTATATTTCCAAGTTTAATTTTTCTTCGAATAAAAAAGATAATACACATCAGCGATTAGAATGTAATTAACGAACGATCTTGAAACATCTTCATGGATCTGCAGTAATTACCGTGAAGTACCCGCGATCGATAGACATCTATATATCAGTAGATGATAAGTAACGTGTGAGATCCGAGATTAGGGTAATTTGGAGTACAGCTACTTCACAAAGACACCGAAAATAACTAGCAGGTGGAATTGTAACATACTTATTTTATAATGGACAAGAAACTGATGATGCCGATAACATTTTGGCACTCTTAATGTCTTTTAGAGCAGAGCCAGGTCAAAAAGAGAAAAATTCGAAGGTAAAAAAAATCTTAAAAGAAAGGTGCGGATTTCGTAACCCAAATCTAATTGCAGACATCAATGACAGCGGGAGATTTTGGGGAAAGCGGGAGGCGCAAATGAGCAAGCTCCGATTAATGATTTTAAGCTGATATTATCAACCATGGTACATAGCTTGTTCCTTCGATGGACATAAGGTTTGTCAAATTAACTCCATCAAAATCAACAGACTTCCAGATTTTCTGGACAGATTGTATGTACTACACAAAATTATGAACCTGGAATTGAAATAACATTATTTCCACAATCGACACTTTCCTCATGGTGAAACACATTCATCAAGGAACCACAGCCTTGGCGAAGAACCGAATTAAATTAAAGACATGCAGTTGCTGGAACACTCTTGGAGTTTCCTCAAAAATCAACTTTAGTGTAAACTGCAGCGGTTTTCTCATCGGAATTTTAATTTTTTTGGGGTCTGGATGAGAAAGAAACTTTCATGGTTTAATAAATTATTTAATTGATCCATAATTTGTTACAATATAATTTATATAATTCTTACTATTGTATTTACATACTCATAATTAACTCTTTCACTCAAAATCCTACGAGGACAACAGAAAAAGAATGAAGCAAAGAATATAATAAATAAAGAAACTAGATTCGGTATTATCATTCTATAGACAGGTTAAGACCGATCTTATCGTTAGATTTTTTCCAAAAAGAACAACAGTGGTGGATAATAGGAAAAAATATACCTAAAAGTAATTGCTGGAAATTGTCTGGATTATGAAAACCTGATAAAATATAAATCCCATACGAAAAATATCGAAACAGTCTACGATGAAAAAGTAGGATTCCATATAAATTAATAAAAATGACTACATGCCGGCTTCCGTTACCACAATGACTACCTTTTTCAGAATTATTTTTATATGATACAAGTTTACTCTTCAGATAAAATCGATAACACAAAAACATGAGGAAAAGTTTCACGATTCCAAAATATTTTTTATTATAACAACCTCATATTTAGAGGAAACGAGATGATCTCTAAGAATTACCAACTGATTATTCCACTAACAAAACTATTCATACGTGGAAATATGTATTACATAAGTGGAAAGCTTCTAATCATCAGCAGACACAAAAAGATTAAACAAAACCAGCAGTTTGTCAGTAATTAAAAGAATACAGTCTGTATTTTATTTCCTTAAAAAGACAAATAATTTGAAGTTGAAAATCTTAACAGTTTTGAATCGACCAAATTATACTTATGTTGAGTTTGGAAATGTTAACAAATAATTTATTTGATACTCCTAGAAAACAACTGAACACGTAAACATATCTTGTATATATCAACTAAATACGTGACTTGAAAACTTGACCTTACATTTGAATACAAATAAGTACAGTGATACCTCGGATAACGAGTGACCCTGCTAACGAAGATTTTTCGTTGTTTTTCGGACTCAGAATTTGGATACCGCATATGGATTCGGCAAACTAATATTTTATTGTATGCGAGCGCTAAAATAAAACAGCGAACATCAACGGTATCTTATCTTTTCCATCTGTGTATCTGACAAATAAAATAGCTAACCACATCACCTAGGGGAAACCCACCAACCCAAAAAGGCTGCTTACGTTCAAGACAACGAACAGTGAGGCACCTGATGACATCACGTTTCGGCTAACGAATGTGATTCCGGAACGAATAATCTTCGTTAGGCGAGGTTTCACTGTATTTAAATAATGACCCATTCATTGTATTTGAATAACCTTTGATCTAAAATTTCACCGATTTTGCGTTGAAGGGGAAAAGTTCAGATTTGAAGCATTTCTAGAAATCCTAGGAGAAAGAAAGTGATTTGAAAAAAGTCTGACAGTACCGGGAGTCGAGCCAGGGTCTTCCGCTTTCTTGGGCGAAAGCTCTGGCCATTGAACTATTTTGCCGGAACGTTTTTCCGTGCCTTTTGTAAATTCGGTGCCTGTATGAGATCGTGGTTGAAGACGATGCTGCAAAGTCAGACGGACCACTACAAAGTCTCCCACACCGCATGGATAAATTTTCTGGCAAGATAGCTTAATAGTCAGAGCATCCGCCCGGGTTAGATTCCCGGTCCTGTCTGTTGATTTTCATGTTCGTTCCTCCTTGGGTTTAATCCTAGCCGCACGACTTTTCGTGCAATACCATCCTTGTCCCTTCCCTTGGACATTACTACTGATGATAAATCTGGTTTTTACGATTAAAGTCCTCAAATAACGCTACCAAGATACATCTGGGAGAGGAAATCCAAAAACAGCTTCTATACAGTATTGGAATCCATTACTGCACAAAAGCGCACCGTACTAGCCTTGTAAAATTGAGCTTCTTGAACCTTGAAAATTTATTTGGAATTCTCTTTCTATTTATCACCATCGCAAACCTTCAGATAAGGCTAAGAATAATATTTATAGAATCCCACAAGCACTGACAATCCGCTCTCTGTGTAATACTTCACTTGGGGGTGTCGCAACTGCAGCTGAAGCGAGTAATCGCATCTTGCTCTATCCGCTAAATCATCAAGAGCCTTGGGAACACATGCACAATCGCTTCCGGCAATTCGCTTTCTATGCATTACGTCTCCGGCGTGGGAAATAGGAAAATAAAAGGACTTGGAGGACTATTACTCCTTAATGGTTCTAGACACTTCTTACAAAGGTGCGCGCATAAATTTTAAGGTGACTTTCTACTTCTAAAATGGCGTCAAGTTTCCTTCTCCCCACTGTTGTCATTCATTACTTTTCTAGCCTAAAATTTTTCGTATATCGCTACGAATGACGGGCCTTTAGCTATGGAAATAAACGAGGGGAATATTAACATTTATCATCACTTTATACACTTCTAAAAATGGTAAATGGAGAACCGATCGGGAAAGGGTAAGTTTAAAAGTTGCATTAGAATAATAACTGCATATTAACTGTCGAATCTCTTTAAAGATAAATTTTATGATTTGATTATCAACAGAAACAATTATTTCTACGTTTCCCGTTCCATCAAATACTAAAACTGTCCATTCATCAGTGAAATGAAATACCAAAAAGAAATTATTAACATTTAGCCATTTATCGTTATTAAAGCCAGACAATTTTATTGCGTTTAATGAAAGTTTCATACATTTTTGAAGTAGTCTATTGTCTAAGGCAAATTAAATTGTATTGATCAACTTTTTATATCGTGTTCTAGGATGATAAACTATGGACTAAACGAGCAAAAGTTTATACAAGAAGTATTTAAAATCAGGAAATATTTGATAATTACTTTTATTTTACTCTTACGACGAGGTTGCGCCAAAATAGCCCCTCTTCCACATCACCTCAGGAGATATTGCATGATAATAATATTAGAATAATAACCAAAAATAATTGTCTATAACGAGCTTAAAACTAGAAAGAATCAATACAACCACGATAGATAAAAACTAATAGGCAGCCAAGAGGAAAAATAAAAACTAATACACACAACAAGATATAGATAGACCTATATAGATAGATATATTATAAGTCTATATAGATAGTAAGTCTATATAGATAGATAGATAAAGTCTACGTGATTAGGCTTCACTTTGTGGAAAGCCATAACGGAAACAGGCGAAAGAAAAAACCTTAGTAATTTTCCACAATATATTTCAGATACGATCGGTTTCGCTACCGGAGTAGCATCTACTCATCATACTTCAGGCTACTCATATGTTAACTATACCTATCTAGATTGACGTAGATAAATATAAAATCACAAAGATTAGGGTTGTGGGGAAAAACTGTGAGAAAAACCCACGATACACCCAAACAAGAAGAACGGCGAAAAACCGCGATTTTCAATGTAATTACTGAAAGTTAATCGGATTAATTTGAACTGAACGAAAGGAATTGGGGAAAACACCTTCCGGATACATGCTAGTCAATTAGTCAAACAATCCATCGATTGAAAGGGTTGATCAAAACTCCATGCATCATATCCAATGATCCCATACTGACTTCGATATGATTCAAAAATCTTTTTCGAAGTAACGACGAAGTAAAGTAGAACCATAGAGGGAATCTGATACGAGATATACAAATGTAAATGAGAGTAAATAGGTCAGAGAGGTATTATTTAAAGCTCGGAGCTGGAAGATCTTCTAAGAAGATTTCCATCTCTCTTTTTAATTTCAATTCTTAAGTTTCCAGCTGAGGAAGGAGCTATCTCACCTTTCCATTCCACTGCTGATTTACGATGCTACGCTCACAGATGACCTGCGTATCTTTGGCCGATAATACGCCAGCATTCAAGCCGCAACGTGAACTAATAAACCCAGTTTCTACAATGATATGCTTCCTATACTTTCTACGAACCTTAATGTGTCCTGAATCTGATAAATATTCCAACCCTAATTATTTAACCCTCCTTTCTCTTAAGACTTACAACAGAGCAGTGGTTCATAATGATGCACTTCTGAGGGAGTGAGAAGCTTACTTGGAGGTGCGAAGGGTAATATATTTTTTATTATATTTGTATTCCTGGAGCCCATCTATAAATGGAAAACATCAATTTATTGGGCAATTACAAGAGAGGAGAGAAAAGTAACAATAGACGAGCACACACAACCACTCCCTAACCAGAAAGCATTACTCTGCGTAACATTTGTAGGTCGAACTTCATCTTCCCCGCTCCTCCTATGCGGACTCGCTCGGGGTGACCCTAACCAGAAATCCTAACCAGGATCTAGGGGGAGTGCTACCACGCTAACCATTCCGACACCACGGCCGGTAAAATGTAATATTTTTGTGATAAAATTGAAATGCTTCTTACAAAGTTGCAGTGACAACAAAATAAACGATTATTTCTAAAGGAGCATTTAGTGGTTTAATTCAGCAGTTCCATTGCCTATAAAATTTCACAGAGCAGAATCCCAAGTTTTGTTCGATGAAGCTTATAAAAATTTGATATTTTCGCAAATGGTGCGAAAATTTGAGAATTCAGGGGGAGCCAGCAACTTCAAAGATAAAGAGCTACTGTTTTAGAGTCTAGAAGCCATTTTCTCCGAGATAGAGCCATCTCTCGTTCCTTTGTTAAAACCCTGGTGAGTACTCAACCCCATAGAAGATTATTACCTTGGAGAGCTATAAAATAACGCCTTACATACCGTCAAATCTTTTCAAATAAGAAAGAGAAGGAATTTCTTGCAGCCTACTAAGCATCTGATAATTATAAGGATAAAAAGGCGTGAAAAATAGCGACATGACTGGTACAGCATTCTAATCAGTGTGGAAGAGACGCGGCATGGCAACTTAGTGGTTGGAATACCTACCCGGAAAGTGTGAGCCCCGGGTTCTTGTCCGAGTCATGTTGCTATTTTTCACATCTGTTTATCATTGGGATTCAGCCACACGACTTTTCCGTGCTATGCTATCTCCTTTCCAACATCCTTAGCTACCGTCCCAAAGTGTGCATAACGCTGCCCACTCCGAAACCTCGAATGCAAATATTTCAATCAACACGTAATTTTACCTTGAAGCATATCTATTCTGAATGCTCCGGTTACTTTATCGTCACTTTAAACCTTTCCAGAGTCAGCAAATATCTCTCAATGCCATCCAATCAATTTTTCTTGTCTTAAGTTCATGACTCATTTCTCTATTGAACGCTTGCCGACCATGTTTACCCTCTATTCTGCGTAGCACATTTTCCATTCATTGCGCAACCATTGCAAAGATAATTCTAGTTCACCTCTAATAGGATGATTGTTTTGATTCATGCATCAAATAGGAATTTTAAAGATATTCTGGTAATATCATTAAAAATAAAATGTTACCTTTTTAACACTGATGAGTAAACTGACAAATCCAACCTAAATGAATGCCAAAAATACTGTATAGTATTAATAAAAATCTATTTTTCGGTCAAAGGTAAAATGCCTTATTGCCTAAAAGATTAATAAGAGATAGCTTAAATAAATACGTAAATTAACGATTCTTATACTTGAATGGATATGAGCACACGAATTTTCAATCGGTAATAATCGAAGCAAACGATTAAAGTTACAGATATGCTATTATGATTCATAAATCCTGTGAATTGCTTATGTCGTAAAAGCGCTAAAAACAAATAACGGAGAACAATACAAATAATTTGCTTAGATCAATTCCACAATGAGTCTGTTTCTAACTTCATCGAAAAAATTTATTCTACCATCTTATTTTTAATTAACCGTGTGCAATTGTTGCAAGCTTAATATACAACGTATAAGAATAAATTTTACCTAAATTAAAAATAATTATATATTATATTTGTGATATTTTCTTTTCACTAGCGCAAATGAACTAAATTTACGATGACGAAATCTTTAAGCCATGGTACCCAAAAAACGGCACTTTTTGTGAGTCGTGGCTTTTTCGCAGTGTATAAAATTCACTGGCAAGGAAATGGTGTAAGGTAGGGCAACGCAATTTCATTTAGAGTTGCACGTAAGTTGTATGAGTGTGACGAACTTTTTATAATTTCCGAATATGCCATATATTGTTGTTAGTCGGCGTAAAAGTTTAAAATCTACCTAATTCGAGATTTTTGGTCTTCAGAAAAAAATGACTGCTCAATCGTATTCCGAATGTTAACGAAAGAATTTCAATGATTCGAAATTTTCCAAATTAGATTTATCATTTAGATATCTTCTTATCCTATCCCTCCTTCTTATGGCTACAAAAAAATTGTAGGATTTATTACTCAGACAGAGTATATAAATTAGAAAGATGAAGATAAATGCTCGACATAGACATGTCACGTCATAAGAGATCTGCGACAAATCACCGTTCAGATTGTCCCGACTTTCATCAACAGCAATGATGAACGGTAGCCGAGAAAGCCAGTCATGAACCCCGAAAAATCCAGTAAAAGCAATCTACATTTTATATCGGGCAAAGCATTACTTAGGAGTCAGGTAAATATTATTTATAAATGTATGAATACAATAGTCCTGCAGGTATTACGTGTGAGTCATGTATCTTATGAATGTTTATTGTGTAAATATATTGCATGTATAGAGGTAAAACTGCCACCAGGCTTACAGATTGTTAAGAATAATAATATTTAAACATCACTTATGTCATCTATAACATCTCAATGTTACAGAAGAAAATATTTTTACAGTTGAAAAACTTTTATGACACCCACAAAAACAATGAGTACAACTAAAGAAGAACAAATTTTAGATGGAATGACTGATAAAATTGAAGTACGGCGATAACAAACGACACAGATTTCGATTCAAAAACAAAATTATTGTACTGTTAAATCTGTTACATTAACAGCGATATGGAATCTAATCAGGAGTACGGAGTCGTTTGCGAAAGCAAAGCTCTGGTGAAGTTTCAGAGCTCGTATCGCAGTAGTTTGTACAGCAATAAGTGTCCCTGTTACATAACTAACAGCTGATAGCGATAACACTTTAAACAGCGCGAGCGAAGTTGTATTTCTAAATCGAAAAACAGATGGCGTTAAAAGCCACATTATTTGCACTCATTTATATACATCAACAGCAAAAATATGATTTCAAGTTTAGTGCGGGAATCTTAATTGATTAAATGAGTTAATAGTCTTACTTGATAAACGCCAATGGCAGAAGTCAGAATAAACTCGCAAAAAGGCCAAAAATAACTGAAGCAGTAAAAGAACGCTTGTTGGTAAACAAAACGGTCTGATGCGTACAAATGTAGCAAAGTTCATAATGCATATCGTAGACATCTCCAGTTTTTCATTATGAGTATTATACGAAAGATTATATGGATGAAAAGTTTTATCAAAAATTTTTCGAAGCAAAATACCCGATCTGGGTTTACTGGCAAAACCCGCCAAATGAATCACCTCAAACGATGGAGGCGACCAGAAAGAAATATAGCCGAAACACCGCTGAGTTTAACCAGTTTTACAAAAGAATTAGTATAAGAGTATAACACAGTCTGTTTTAGAACGCATCCTACTTTTACTTCCCGTGTTAGCAAACGTTAACTTAATCCCGACGTTCTTGCTTCTGTGAGCTATAGACGTACAGCATTTCTGCCATTATTTACATCAAGATCAAGACATGTTTACATCAAGGTCAAGATTATAAAAAATGGCCGAATAATCGAGAATTAATTTTGTCGTTTCAATCAAAATCATAATGCAATATTTATAAAAACCGCAGAATAAATATCATGAATCCCTGGCAATGAAAGAGGTTTCATGTTTCTGGTTTCCTTGGAGGGTGTTTCCGATGCATTCTCTGACGAAGACAACAGTTGCCAAGGAGAAGCTTTATAAATAGCTAAAACTCTTGAGAAATTTTGGAATATTTTATCGCGGTTGTCGAGATTTCGAACGAAAAAAACAATGCAATGACAGACATAAATTCTACGTTGAATTCCTTTTCCTCTTATAATAGTATTGTGACCACTATCGATAATGCAAGAAAAATAAATCCTGAAATACATAAAAGAGAGCATGACATGCATTTCTCAACGCAGTTCATGTGAATGTTCTGAATTTCGACCTGATAGATTTATAAAGAGCTATTCTACGTTTATATAATAATAATATCATCGTTTTTAATGAAGAGCATTTTAGTCAACGTTGACTATTCATACTTACTTATTCTTACGAAAACATACAATACTAAAAACCATGACAAGGATTCGAACCAGGGACTTCATTACTGCGAGGTCAGTACGCTTACCACTACGCGACTGAGGCTGGCAAATGTAGCCAATTATATTTTATAACATTTATGATTATATTTTATACCAGTTATGATTATATTTTATAACATTTATGATTATATTTTAAAACATTTATGATTATATTTTATAACAATAATACAGCCATTAGCCAATAACATCTTATAACATTTATGATCATATTTTATAACAATAATACAGCCAATAGCCAATAATATCTTATAACAGTAATTCACAAGGTTTGAAAGCTGAGCAACGTTTGGCATTGCGGTACAGTAATGCAGTTGTTCTCTTTTCGTTCCTTTCATTGGCTAAAATAGGGTTCAATGAAACTATAGCCTCGATAACAAAAGGGATTTCGGATTTCTTATTCTACTATTTTCAACTTCAAACCGCTCGCGTGATCTGACTTAATTTTGACTTCTAATTTCACCGCAGTGCTTTTGCCGGTCTGAACTTAAGGGGACGCGATCGAACTGCTGCTCCGTAAGGACTTCTTGATTGAAATCGAACAACGCACTCCATGACACTGAGGTCATCCGGTATCCCTCCGCCTCCAATGCCTGGATCCTCGTAGCTCCTCCAGCCAGAAGCTATGCATCTTCCGTCACCACACACACAATACCCGCTTTTTCCCCATCCCCCGTGAGAAATCTTCCCGCACCGCATGTGCACACATTGACTTGGGTATTGAACGCGGAATTTCATAGCGTGACATTCTACGCGTTCCTCCACATATTTCGCACTAACAATTGAGCAGGTGACAGTTGAGGACGCAAAATACGACCGGAACAAGAGCGTCGAGTGTAACTTCGTGAACATGAGGTTAATGGCTTCCTCGGTCTCGGAAACAGTGCTGCCAATTCGGCCTATTCGCCGCTACATCTGGCGGAATTTGCTGTCACTTAGCGGAAAAAAACTGTCATTAAGTGGAAATAAGGAAGTATTACGGAATATTCCACAATAGGGGGAAACTACAGCAATATCGAAAGACAAGAATATGCTACATCCAAAGTCGGCGGCAAGCAAGGATATCGGTATTAACATCAGTCGCGCTGCTGTATTCTGTACACCACGGATGGTTTTTCGGGCCGTTTCTATCTGAGTGGTTCTGTGAACCTTTGGCCTAGGTTTATTCCTTTATTACCCTCTTCGTTAAATTTTAAAAGCGTAAACAGCTTCATTTTATTCTCAGTACGACTTAGAAAGCAATTAGACGACCGTTGCATCGCATAAAACACGCGACCGCTTGGGGAAGTTTTTTATTGACTTGCTCTACGTTTGTCTCAAGCAACGTTTACATAGAATTATTCCTAATATCGTTTTGTTACAGGGTTTAATTCGAAAAGATCTTTTCTTAGAAATAATAGAAATATGTTTCAGCTCTTTAAGTACTCTCTGCGTGTGTATAAACATCTTAACATAAATAATCAATACTTGGAAGAGAAATTTGATAAATTTATAACGATGACTCAAAACACATATCATAAGCTAAATTGAAGTCTTCATAAATTATAATTAGATCAACTTACATTAGACATTTGGCCAAAAAAAAGATGTTGTACGGAATACAGTGCGCGAATGCTCGTGTTATGATTAGGCGCGACTGAGTAAAGGTTAAGAATGAGTCGAAGGTCTTTGTGAGCTAAGAAATCCGTGCTTTGTAAATTCAAATTTAAGGTGTTCAAATAATATCTCTAAAATGAATGCATTCTGCTAGTCATTAGAATGATTCTACCGAATTCATTCGAGATAAAAATTTCAGCGGAAATGCATTTTGACAATATTCCGCCATATTTAAAGATAGTTTTAGCGCATTATCAAAGCTGAGATTTGGCATTTCTTCCCGGAAAGTGAAGAGGAAGGGCTTCGACTCCGAGAGGCACGATTCTTAAGCTAGCGGGACAACCGAATTAGAACATAGAGTATCGATTACATTTGCTATAATCAATGGTTTGCTTGAACCCCTTCCTTCGATAGCAAATATCGTGCCTGAGCAACTAGTTGATTCCAGTCGACCAATCTAACCCTGAGGAATATCCGGTTGATCGGAAATGACCGTGTAGTCACTTCCTTAGCGCTGAATGATTTTAATTACCTCGGATATTGACTTCACAACACATAGGCATAACTGAATTGGCCAGCGAGTACACAGATGTACTGATACTTCAGCAACGAAATAAAATTATATCGTTTCATAATTTATCTCTTCAGCCCTCACCTCGTGACTACATATTTTACGAGAATTTGGGTGACGACAGAAAATTTATTTCAAAAACTACTTTAAATGCAACAGCGTTATCACTGTGTCGAGCAACATATTCTAACAACAACACTTTCGGCTTTTATATTACAAGACATTTAGAACGTACTTCACAATAGTTTTACAAGACTTACAATTTTAATCTCGTAAAGCCCTAGTTTCTTCAAATATACCGTTTGAGACAACTGAAGTAAAAAAATGAGTTAAAATAACATTAAATACAAGCGAATATGCCAATTTATTTTTGAAAATGTCGCTAGCTGCATCCTGAAAAATTACTAAACTAAAATTACTAACTCGCAATTCTCGGAAAAACATCACTAAAAAGTAGTGAAAAAATCAAATAGATTAAATTCGTTTTTGTAAATGGAGCATCAGTTTCGAAACAACAAAAATTAAATTTATACTATAAAAATTATGTCCATTATAAACTGAACGCAGTAGCGAAGAGAAGGGGATTTCATGGTTAACCCCCTCCCCCGAGGGTTAAATTCTTCAAGGAAGATATCACAATCTAATTCCCCAATCTCAGAAAAATGAATTACCTTGCCATATAACTGTATAAATATCCTCGATTTCTATCCAATTAATTTTTTAAGGGAATTTTTAACGTCTCTTTTAAGATATAGTGTGTAAGATTATACCGGGCCCTGTAAGATAGACGCCCCTAACTGGAAATAATGCTATTTTAATTTAAAATAAATCCAAAAATGTACGTAACTAGTAATAAATAGAACAATGTAACAAGAGAAGCTAAAGGAGAGTCGGCGTAATAGAACTAGCTTTTTAAAGTACGAGAAATCGCTAAAGTAGTAAAAGATGGTCGCTAAAAAAATGAAACATTAGCTGGATATAGTGATAAAATCGCTCAATTGGTAGCTATGAATATAAGCACAGCGAAGCCTTTGGCTAGTCAACACTTATGGCAATCAACTCACTGATTGTCAGTTTGATAATTTAATCAATCGAGGAAGCTAAATTCGCACCAAGCACATTACTGACGTAGTTCTACTTTTAGAAACGCCGCCTTCTCTATTTTCCGATTTATCTTCGCCCCCTGCGAGTTTTCTCAGCATAATTAGCATAATTAATGCGAATACCTCGCAGAATGACGTCCGTCGGCTGAAATTGACGTCGATTAACGGGATGTTTTGACGCCATAGGGCATCTGCTAATATTTCCTATATGAAGGAAGAAATGAAAAAAAGAGATTTCGCCAATTTTCTCTTCGAATTTTGTAAATACTCAAAAAAACATGAATAATGTGATACTATCCTAAAAGAAGATTGACAGTCTTGGATCATATAGGATTGTCATTGGATTTCAAACAGAGAACTCCATTAAAAACGTAAAAAACGGGCCACAAACATATCCTATCTCTGAAAAAAAGGGGAGGACCCAAACACATCAAATGTGGGGCCGGAATACGAAGCTATGAAACAATTAATTCCGAACCAAGCATTGGAGGTCAAAGATGACAAAAACCGGTGTAAAAAATACCTGTATGAAAGCAATAACCATTGTATCCAAACACATACGAGTAACAAGAATATCCTAAAACACCTGAATAAATGATATGAATAAAGTAATACACGTCGAGTTAAAAGAGGTAGAAAGGTAAAAGAGAGGTAAAAGAATTGTCAATGTGATAAAAAACGAAGGCGAAATTGGCCGAGGTTGGAAAAACCTAAATATAGAATAGAATTAGCCACTGATGGTTGTTAACTATTATTGCAAAAACTCCTACGACTATCAACAATGTGGTACTTCCAAAATTTTTAATTTTTGGAAAATGCACAAAACGGAATGACTCAAGTTTTCCTTACCTTATACCGACAGAGAAACTATTAACATAAACCTATATGAAAATAATGAGAACAAATTTTAAAATATCGAATTTTCCGAGCTACAGGAAGACCAAGAGGATAGCGCAGTCTTCTTTGGCAAAAGCAGTCTCGGATTCAATTCCCGGTGGGAGCCCATATGGGCAAAATTACCTCTACTGTCCAAGCATTTCTAATTATTACAAAAATATCTACTTGTACGGAGTTCCGATATTCAAACGGCTCACTGAAAATGTCATATCTTTTACGTAATATGACCAAAGTGATGGAATTTCCTCATCGTTTAAGACAGTGTTTAGGGTAAAAAAACTACTCGGAGAATGTAACCATTAGAATTCATTGAATTTCATATAATATGAAGAAAAATTTCCTATTTCCAGAACTTTCCGCACGCCAGTAAAATCCGCTTTAATCACTTTTTAATGAATATAAAATAAAAAACTCGCCTTTTATGCAAAGCAAATGAATATCAGAAGAGTTTTTAAAGAACCAGAGAAACTAATTGAAAAAATTATCGTCAATTCCCAATTTCCATTATCGAGTACGAATGAAGTTCTACAAAAAAAAATACGAAGGAGCGTTCACGAACTTGCATAAAGATCATTTACGAACATATGTAGAAAAATTTGTTTTCATATTTTGTTTTAAGCTTTGATATTTAAATATTTAAGCCGTATTATCGATTATTTCTAATGTTACACCTTCCATCTGACACCTTACCTAATATCACAAAACAACAAAGAGTTTCTTCCGAGAATCCTAAAACGAAAAAAATTTTCCCACTCCAACTTTCGAAATGACAAACCTGGAGAAAAGGTAAATTAACATCGAAAATCGAACAGTTGGCCTTGAAATGTGCAAACATCAATTTCTAGAAGAACCCAAACAAACTTACGTTTTGTTGCTTCTGCTAGAATTCTGGAAAGGTTGACGAGCCAGAATTTCTTTCCGCCATATGGCGAGATCGGTAAATTGACCTCTGAAGATACCTTCCATTATTTATGCTATATGTATTGCTACAAAAAATAATGACTGAGAAATACCGAAACCTCGACTTCTCTGCAACAACCCTTTACGGTTATATAATTAGTGTATTGCAAATTATACCACCACAGAAATAGTTAAATTATGGAGTATGTGTTCTAACATTTTTACCGTCGCGGGCCGTTTATTATTATCACATTACCCACTTCTCGCGATTAATTTACTAGTGGCAGCCATATTTGTTTACACATCTGTATTTTAACCGAATTCAAACTTCTACCGCTTGCTATTAATATATCAACAGGCCAATATTACAATCTCCGATTAGATTTTAATTACGTCGATATAATCACAGACCAAAAGCTACGCATCCCTAGTTCGCCGAACACCAGTTGAGAATTGTTCCGGGAGGTCAGGTAGGGTAAGATTCGTTCATATTGAAAATTGGAAGAAAATTAGACTTCTCTTCCTGAAACATCAGTTTTAGGAAGAAAAATCAGATTAATTTACATTCCATTAAAGAATCTGAAATTCATTTCTTATGGACAACTATTATCCAATGACTTCATCTTTTACCTGAAGATCAAAGAAGTTTTGAGGGAAAAATTTTGATAACAATGAGTACATTGGATATTCTCCATTTTGTCATATAGTCAACACTCATTATCGTATCCCCCCTCACTTAATACCATGAAAGACACTGACTATATCTTCCTTTATTTCACTCGTATAGGAAACGTCCACTTTATACCAATAAGAATTCCCAAACCATGTGGTACGAGACGCTATCTAACTGTAATTGAAATCCCACTGCAGAATACATTGTACATAGGTACATTATATCTATTCTATATGTTTTAGTCAGAGGTAGCGATTCGAAGAAGGAATGCTGCGGATAATCCGTAGGAATTTCGAAGACAAAAGCAGCCAAACTTGAAAAGCCATGCTTCGGGCACATGACACCATGTGACTGATTCGCTTATCTTAATGTAATGACTCCCTATATATTCTCAAAACATATTATATAATAGCTTTTTCAATGCACGCAATAGATTTTTGTCCTCCCTATACCAGAAACTTATCACAGTGATGCATGATACAGCAACTCAGGAGAGAAACTCCCTCATTTCGTTATAATGCCACCGTCCGTCAGTGCCAAAAAAATGTCCAACGACGTAAGGTGGCACAATAAAGAGGTTTGACTTTACATAATTGATCCTTTGACGTATACTATCTGCATTGCAGATTATCAGTTAACGTCATTAATCGAATTGCTTACGGAACCCAATCTTTTTAGTAATTTTGTCCTCTCGCCAACTCGGAAATCATTGCAACTGAAGATAGAGAGGTGATAATGCGCGGAATGGCCAGCAGAGAAAATTTTAATTGAAAATCTACGTAGTCAGGTACGCTCCAATTAATTTCAACTTGCGAGGAAAACCAGGAAGTTAAGCAAGCAGAGCGTAAAAATCGTAATTGTTGAACACGACGCAGAAATCGGATGAAGATTCTGAGAGAAGTCAGAGAACCAGTTTCTGTTCATCTGCTTCAACTGCCAAAAAGAGAGGACCGAAGATGAGTCACCTTTACCATATTTCGAGGCTGTACAACTGCCGGTAATTACTTTCTCCTTTGCGAAGCCGCTGCGTGACACGAAGCGGAAGCGTTCGAAACTCGAAGCTATGACTTCATTTCCCTTCGTAGACGTCTTGAAGATTACTTAAAGTGAAGCCACCGATAGAGTTAATTGACGGAAGTTGTCAGCGCACGACCTACTTTGAAATCCACACCAAGTCACAACACGGCGGACTGATTCAGTATCAAATTTTCGGAATGAATAACGATGACTTCACACAGTCGATGATCTAAAGAGAGGCACTCAATGGGTGGACAATACATCCTCCGTTGAGATGGGCTTCGGTAATGACGGTCTGACGGAGATTTCCTGAAATTGTGGAAGACCTGGCTTCCGGTCACAGTCGATATTCTATATTTAATCCTTAAGAAATTACCAACTTCTGCATTTTCATCGAGCCTCCATGGACTCCCCAAGTATAGCATACATTTTTATCATAAAGCTCAATTTTAGGAATACTCAAAACATGGCAAAGTAGGAAGAAATTGGAAAAAAAGTAAGTCCGCATTTTTCTCCACTGCGTAACTAGCAAATTTGCATAGCCCGTAATCCCGTAATTATAGACAGACAAAGATTTAGAAAACAGAATATTTTAAGGTGGTTATCGAGATTTCGAACTGAAAAAAAATTCGATGGCAGACGTACACATCTACGGTGAATCCCTTTTCCTATTACATTTATATAGCGACACTATTAATATTGAAAGAAAAATAAATCCTTTTTAGGTAGACAAAGACATAATTCAGCGAAAGCGAGACTATCCTCCAATTAACCGATACTAATATAGCAAAAAGATTAGACGGAAAAAACATTGAATTAAATTGGTAACATAAAAGAAAAAAGGAGTTGTGAGAAGAAAGGAAATTGCATATTTTAGCACAGGAAATTTAAAAAATTTGTATTTTATGTATTCCAAGGATGTTATGAAAAAAGACAATAGCATTTAATAATTATTTGACTATACGGCGTAATACAGAAAACAATTAACAATGTTTGGGTTTTTCTAATTATTTCAGAAATCTTCAAAATCGATACGGCGAAGCGGCCCTTCCCGTAAACTATTGGAACAAATTACCATTCACTAGTTTAAATTCTTGGTCAGTAGCCAAATCATGACTTCTGTAATCAAAACTAACTTTTGCAAATATAGTATGGGTGGTGTGATTTTGATGTTTGTAGATGGAAAATGATTGGCGAATGGATGGAAATAGGACTCATTGATTCAAAATTACCGTTATTTGGAAGATAACAAGGGACAACTCGCGATCTACGCAAACTTTCTTCGGCGACCTCGGCCATGCAAACAAAATTACAAATACAGACGGTAACCGCACAATCTGTACTCAGGAACTAATTTGTAGCTGAGTTTGCCGATTACAGATTCCGTTAAATTAGAACTCGATTAAACCTGATGATGTAGAATCACAGAAAACGGGTAAAAAACAAGATTTTCTGGCTATAAGTAGCAGTTTCGTTTTCCAAGAGGGGTACTTAGCTAACAGATTTTTTAAAAAATGTTACAGATACACTTACAACGAGGGAGATAAGTTCTATACCAAGGTAGTATAAATAAACATTTTAACAAAAACAGTGAATATCTATTAGATACCTCGTAAGCGAATTTTTTTCATAAACGAGTGACATGATTAACTTTAAGTCCTGTCGTATAGATACTTTAACCTTAACGTTATGAAATATTGCACCTGATTGTTCATTTGAAGACGTTTTGAATCCTTCGCAAAGGTTCTCTCCATTATCCTTAACATATGATAAGTAATTTATCAACAAAGTCTTACTAAGGTAGACGATTCTTTAAATCCTGCCATTCCATTAGAAAAAATTATCCGAATACAATCTAGACAAATAAGGCCTGCTGAATGTTTCAAAACATGCAAATCTTCATTTCAAAATAATGATAATAATAATAACAATGAATTAATCGGCCAAAATAGCGTTCTTGGAGAGGATAATGGAAGCCCAAATAATATTAGAAGATCGACAACACAAAATTATAGCAGAATAACAGAATATAAAAACAGAATTTATAAGGAACTTTAGATAATTGTTACGTATCATGTGCTCAAGACCTGAAATTCCGATTACACATATAAATATCGCTCCAATATAAACAATGAATAGAATATTTTTTTAAATATCTTTAATTACCGATGTTATTCATGTGGGCTGACCGTACTTAATGGATAGCCATTAAATTGAATTACAAAACGTATTTCGTATTTATCGAAGAATTTCGTGGAGAATACGGTCTTTTTTCACTGAATTTTTCATTGCCAGGAAACACATTTTAAAATCTATTCCTTAATGGTTTTAAAAACCAGTGAAGCCCAATTGCAGCTAAGTTAACATATGAAAACAGTTACTTATCCTCTTTATGGTAAATGTACATATTTACGTAAGCATACATTTAATAGTTGAGTTACTTGTAGTTTCTTCCTTTTAAACCTACCGCTTCATATGCCTTTTCAATTAGCAAATGCGCTTTAAAGATTTAAAAATATTTACACTGCCGGCTGCCGCATATATCTGTCATATAATGAGTAAATATAAATCTTCTTTCAAATAGAGATTTAAATCCGTGTACCCGTGAAAACATTTACTCAGGAAAAACTCTGACGAAAATTACTAAAATAGAACGCAATTCATACCCATAATGAGTCCAAAAATTCGACAGAAAAGGAAAGGCAGTACGAAAGATGAAAATTAGGGAAACTGTGGTGTAATACCATGAGATTTCACCAAAGTGGAATGTTCAGATTCATGACTTCCAGTTAAAATTGATATCTTCCACATCGACTCATTGATATCGATTTTTATATGTACTAAATCTCTCTTCCTACTTTCTTTTCGATCGAATTTTATATCTTAAATCAATTTTACTAATAGCAAATGTCATTTTTTCGCAAAACCTTGACTTGTATAAATCCTATTTTCTGTATTCGGATGAGACTCGAATATTTTTATATTTCTTAGTAGAAAACAGACTGCGTTTCAGCATCAACATGCATATCTTTGTTTAATAACATATAATCCAATCAAATAAAAGTAAATGCTGCAGCATCTGGTGTTCTGACAACAATATACGAGGCGGATAAACTTTAAACACTGCCATTCCGTCACTTTGAGTTACTAAGTAATGTAGAGCAGTGTAGTGGTATTGTGCCAAATTTCGTTATAAAATACACTCAAAAAGGTGTTTCTAACACAGCGAAACGCTTGATGAGAAAGAAAATCAAAGAGATTGAACAGCAATCCACATTCTTACACGATAGAAAATGAAATGCTACACTCCAGTGAATAACCACTAACCTTATATAAATACGATCGTAACTTTAAGTCCTAATCAACCTAGAACGGGAGATGTCGTCGATGCATTTCGTTTACTTATCGATCCATTGAAATTCATTAGATCTTTCAAGCACCTCTCACGTGTGAGAAACTGTGTCGACCGATTTAAAGAGTTAAAATTACCAATCGTCGGGCCCTTTTGATCCCGCATGCTGTTGTAGTGCAATAGTGAGGTTATTCCTTACAGACGACTTGAGGCATAAAGGTTGCGGTGGAGGCGTGAGCGGAGACTAGGCGTGAGAAACATCTCCTGCATTTGCTTTTGGGAGGGAACCACAGAAACCGCTTGAAGTGAGGCTAGTCGAGCTCTGCCGAGCATGAAGTCTGCGTTTCCAATTTTCCTTGTTTGCTTTTAAGCCGTTGCGGAACTGGCCGCAACGATGCTAGGAGGAAGCAGGCGGAAAGCCGATGAAGGCAATCCCCAGAGATAACTCCAGCTGCAAGATGGCCTTGTTATGCGGAAAATTAAATTTGATTCACATGGTATAAATTTTATCCACGTGGTAGATATCTTGAGGAATAATTTCCTAATGTTATACCTCACGTTGTCTTTGCCGCAAGAATATCAGATGCCCGACGGAAGCTTTTCGAAAAATTCATCGATTTAAAATTCAATTTTTAGGCGAAGCAGAGGACATGGTAATTCCAGTAAAAAACTAACGCGATCTTCGAGAGACAAAGCTTGAAAGTAATCACTAAAACAGATACATACTTCTTTCCGTATAACATCAGAGAAGCTAATAGGGTAGATTAAGTAAGGTGTTAATACATCCCCTGCCATACGCTACTGGCGGCTCGCGGGGTATAAATCTAAATCTAATATCAGATATATTGTGTCCTCTTAAAGCATTCCGTCATGACACCTTACCTAGACTAAAGAGCTGACGACCTCGAGATCAAATCAAAGCGGGACCAAATTCAGACACCGAAAAAACATTACAGGCAGCGTCAAGTTTTACTTACTGAAATTTCAGCCAAAAAGACCGACAAAAGTTCATTTTTTGGGGTTTCCTCATCGCTATAGCCTCATTTGCTTTTATTTAGATATTTTAGGTCATAGCCTAAAGGTGTCAGGCGTTCGGTAACGTGAAAGATTTTCCTGACAAGGAAAAGGGTAACATAGCCCATTAAGATGTGCGCCTAGGAATATTCCCCACGAGAAACAGCCCTTAAAAAAGTCTGACTGGTCCAGTCCTGTCAGACTTTTTTCGTGCCCGTTTCTCCTTGGGAATCGTCCCCGACTATAATGTCTAGAACAGGGGTGGCGGACCTATGGCAAGTGTGCCCAAAGTTGCACGCGAGAGATTTTTTTGGCACGCGGAACTATAACTATCTTTGTTATGTTATATTTGTATATGTTCATTAACGATAATAATTAATGATGATTTCAATCAATTACGTATTTAACCCGTTAAACGTATTTACCCGTATATAAACCCGTTATTACGTATTTAATCGTTGGTATAATAAAATAGATAATAAAAAAATAATAACAGCATCTCACTTATCAACCATAAGTCTGGCACCTATGTCTACACCAGTCCTTTATATCCATTAAATATGAACTCTTGCAACGAAAGGTTCGCCAACCCCGGTCTAGATCTTTAGTCCCGGTTGCGTCCTCGAGTGCAGCTATATGCAATCTAAAGCTGTGTATCCAAAGCACTGACTCATTATTTCATTTCCCAAATACCATACCTTACTGGAACACGAATGAATGTTTTATAATTGATTCTCCTGCATGACAATACATTGGAGGTAATTATTAGCTCACTCTACTTGAGAATAAAACAGGCTCTTTTCAGAATTAAACTAATTATTCAATAGAAATTTAACCATATTAACAAATGATAAACCAAAATTCCTCCTAGAGGTCCAACTTATGATCTTAAGGGTGGGGTAAAATTACCCTAAACATTTCGTTACGATTATGCTTCAAAGAGATATCTACATTTACTATTATAGGTATGTATGCTGCAAGCCGCCTTTCTGCATATAGCAGGGGGTGGCCACGACTCTTCTTCCCTAATCGATTACTTTCGCGCATCGCCCGCAGGAAAAAGTGAATTCTTGAAGAGACTGGTTCTAGCGTCTATTTCCCTGATTTTTCTCGTAGTATGAAGACGGCCTCGTATGTAACAGGAGAAAAGGAGAATATCAGCTGCATCTTCCAAGAACGTGTGTACTATCTCTGAATTTATTAAGTAAATTAAGGCTAAATTTAAACCTTCTATCTTCTAAAGATAGAAGACTTAAGGACAGTATATATTCATAACAATAAAATCTAAAATCGTCTTTTTAAAGCGACTGACGAAAATCCATACAGGAAAACTGTTACTCCTACGAAAGAAAAAATTCAGCAAAGGTATCCTGATTTTTTCCACCCAGAGATATTGGTTTTTTTCTGAATAGAGAAGGGAATTTCATACTGCGGAGTTCTTGTATAAAATAAGAGTTACGAAAGAGATTCAAGAAATAAAGATAAGTTTGCGGTGGAGGAATATATGAAAGGCATCTATCAAAATGAAGCAATCAATTATACGGATGAGGAATCAATTAGCAATCAATATTTTATAGGCCGACTCTTTCACAGGCAGTAAATCTACGGCGTAAATTCAAACATTACTTAAAGACACCTGTATACACATAGAGCACATTTAGCGAACCAAACTGTTTCGATGCTTCCAAATAAACTGCTATTTTAGAAGGGATTTAACTTAAAAATAAATTCACCTCATGATATACTACAAACACTGAGGTTAAGTAGGATGTACTGTAATTGCAATACTTTCGGGTTCCCGGATAGCCAAGTGGGGATCTGGTTCTTTCTTTGTTCCCGGGTTCGTTTACCGGTAGTCCTTAGTTTGTAGCACATTTAAAAATGATACTACTATAACAATTCTCATGTACGTAGGCAGTTGCAATTGTAATCTTCATAAGTAGAAGATGCAAGAATTATTTCTAGTACAAAATATAATTCCAGGATTACACCCTAAAGAATGTTTCGAAAATACATTATTTAAAAATTTAATGATGTTGTGAGGCGGTGGAAGGAAAAACATTCACTCTTCCTTTTTTGGCGTCATCTGAAAAATCAATAACTTCAGGGAAAGTGTTCTAAAGATTGCTCCGAGAAAACGTTCATTTCGTTAATCTCTCAGTTGATTAATGCCATGGCGATCACAACGAATTTAAGATGATAGTTTTCGACTTTCCTTTTTCGATAATTATCTAAATTCCACAAATCGCGTGAGGCGCTAAATTATATAACCGTATGTTTAATATCGCTACTTTTATTGCTTTCATCCCACGAATCAATATTATCTCTTAAATCTCTTCCACAGAGAGGATACCAATCACTCATTTGCAATCTAATTCGCCAAAGAGTTATATAACGTTAGAAATTGGCATTAAACAACATTATACTACAAAATAACAACCTTAACATCAAGTAAAAGAGCATAATTTCTCTGTACGAAACCAAACTCTCTTGTTTCCATTCCTATAAAACCGAGTAAAATGACTTGAAACGACTCTTTAACACCGCTGTGAAACGCGTAAATTCGGTGCTTAATTTTAAATGAATTGTACGAAATCGGAGTTGGTTTAATTCGTATACACTTTGATATCTCATTCATTTCTATACTTTTTATCGACCTACTTCCGAGTCTTTATTGAGTAATAAAATAAGCGAAGAAACGCGAATCTTGAATCCATTACATAACTCCAATGTGGAAAGTAATTGACGAATTATAGTTCTTTTAAAATGGACCAATAAAAGAAAAGATATTGCGGCCAGGACATATAATTAAAGCTAAAAACTCTTTGGAAACTTTCCATGAGTTGGTATCCCTTTTTATTTATACTGGGGGACCTGGGTTCGAGTCTCAGCCATATCGATATATTTCACATCTGTTTCTCATTATGTTTTAAGGCGCACGGCTTTCCGGACCTCGTTATTTACCTTTAGCACTCATCCTTTCTTATGGAATTTGGATTTCATTATTCACAGATGGTCAATTTAAATATATTACGTACATTATTGCATTAATTTAATTTTTAGCATTGTTTTCTTAGTTTTCATTGTATTGTTTTCTTTAACACAGCATACTCTGTGTCTTGGCGGTTTTATTTTCAACCCCTTCTTTATGGATGTTTTCTCGCGCAGTGGGGCTTGTCTTCAACCTTCAATCGAGACGATTCTTCTCCAGAAACCCTATATTGTTGTATTTTTATATGCTATGTTTTAACTCAAACTATTAAATTTAACTTACCTATTGGCGAATGAGACTAGGTGGAAGATAGGCTAATTTGGCCTAACCTCACCTTAATAAGTATATGAGTAATAGTACAAGTTTTTAATCTTCATTCGTGTTTCCCAGCAACGTGGGTTTTTCCTGTTAACCTCAAGTTGCAAAGATTTCTTCCCACACGACTCTTTGTTTCATTTTATCTTCGTATATATAATGATGACATAAGAAGTTATGTAGTTGGAAGAGAGACTCACAAGGCCCTTACTTCGCTAATAAAGGATCAATCTATCTATCATTATCTATTTATTAATGGATTCTAATGAAAAAAACATGCAGTCTTCAGGCCTGTTGGTTACAATGTAGACTTTTGCATCATTAAGATGAGTTATTAGCAAAGGTAATCTCCTCGAGAAATATCAAACGGGAAAATTGGACAATATCCACAGAGATAAGCCTGGTTAACTGCAACATCCTTCGGCTTTGTGCTGGAGACATAAAAAATACAAGATGCACTTTCATCCAGCGTATTCACAGCATGAGTGCTCAAACTTTTACTCTCGAAGTATACGGTGCCGAATCACTTTCAAAGCTTAAAATAATTAAGAAGCATATGGAAAGATGTCGCCATTTTCCAAAATGTATTCAGAGTTGGAATGATTCCGATCAGTCTCCGATCGATCGGTCGATCTCTGAATAAAACGTGAAAAAAACTTTAATTTATAGGATAAGTTGGATTTTTATCAAATTACGCCTTCCTCTTCGAATTCTTGTTATTTCAGAGGGTAAAATATGTACGAAATCTGACGAAATAAATTTGTCAATTCGACAACATTGGTCCGTCAAAGTCATTATAGCGAACAGTGATTAACAACGGCGGAAGATTGGTATAAATTCACTATTTTCTACAATACATCACTCTGAAACATGTTATTGGTATTCACGTAATAGGTAAAAAATTAAGGAAATTTATCACCGAAAACCATTGTCCACGTTAAAAGAAAACATGATTCCATGAATAATACGGTGGTTTCTTCAATTTCCTTATTAGCCTAGTGGAATTATGGAATGGGTCGGATTGATAATGAGTTACAATATCCACCGGTACAGTTACCTCTACGACAAGAATATCACCTCTTTGTCCGTCAGTGGACAGACGGCACAGAAAGATTACTGCGCCAGTAATCTTTCCTCGCGAAGCATAGCAGCTTGCTGGGTCAAACTCAAGAGCGAAGGTACGCCATCATTTTTCTCTTTCAAAATTGCTTCATCATACTTTAGCGGCCGTTTTCATTTCTCCATTTCAAAGGGAACGTTGTAATCGTCTGACACAAGAACAAAAGGATAAAAAAGTGACGCTTCGAAAGCCCATCTGCCCGAGGATTCGAACAAAGGGATAGCATTCGAATGAAACACGTACGCTCGCGACATCAGAAACTCGACAGCCGGAGAAACCACTAAAACCAGAGAGTTCTGCGGTCGATCCGAGGAAACAAAATTTTCTTCTCCTCCGAATATTCCAATTTTCTAAGATTCGACTATTTTTTATTCGGCGGCACGCGCTTGTTTGAGTATGCAATCAACTGAGAAGATGCGGTCGCATACGTCGACATGCGTTAGGAAGTGTTACGTGCCATCAACACTCGATACACCGAATATATTTAATTGACGGCCTTATTCTATCAATCTGCAGTTCTTGGTTTGCCATGAACTCAATCAACAATGAACTGAAAAAACTGAAAGAAAATAAAGTTGGGATCCGAAGGGAAAATGTCATCTTCCATTTAAAAACAGCTACAAATTAACGTTCAATCTAATGACAAATACATCCCGTATAGGTCTTCCTTTTCGAAAAATATTCCATTACAAGTGCAGAGTCCTCCAATGAACAAACGATAAAGTTATTATAAATAGAACTTTAACAATTAATATGCAGCATAACATGGAATTTAGCGTCAGAGCAGAGTGAATTCAATCTATCAGAGGCTTTAGGCGCAAAAATCTGATTGAGGTCCCCATTAGGAATTCTAAGAGTAAAACTTCGATTTTTTCATAAAACGCTCAAATACACATCCCATAGAAAACTCCTTTACTTCACAACGGCGAGAATAAATAAAATATTGAGTTATAAGTTGTATTTCTGTAGACTACAGAGAATGATGGATTGACAACACTATTTAGTGACATAAACAATGTAATGTATTCTATAAACATATTATGCAGATTAACTAAACAAATATAAAGTTCTTTCTTGAGCGAAAAATAAGAACAATTTGTAGCACGCTACTTAGAGTTGATAAACACAGTCGTATTGAGACCAATGGAGAGACTCCCATATGGATGAGGCCTTTAGCTAGCGTCTCTTGCACTTTATTATCCGTCCCTGAGTCCGAAAGATGCTGGATAAATTATATGATCATCTAACAGCAATAAATCAAGATATTCAGCATATAGTATATCTTGTTACAAAACATCGATAACGTATTCAACCCTAAACTGAATATTAAAACTGTTAGATGATCCCTCTTTTAGATCTAATTAATACAGAGTATGAATTTAATACAATTGAGAAGTTAACATTGAAATAAATCCATTGGAATTACTTTAGCCATAAAGAAACGAATAAAATAGCTGCAAAAGAATTCAGAAATAGGAAACTGGGCGGCTTGTAGGTCGTTGAGATCGAGTCGATTTCCTCTATACTTACTAATGACGTTTGCTAACGCTTCCCTGCTCCTTACCATCACCTCAAAATTTGCATCAAAATGACATTTTTTTCGGTGCCTTGTACCCGATGGTGACTCGCTAAAATTGAAACCGGTCGGCAGTATAATTTAAATATGTAAACTACTAAGTATATTTATTTCTTTCTCTGTGGCGTTGAATCGAGTAAGGGTAAATCACATTAGCTTAGCCATAATTAAAAATTTCATACATTCATGCGGTAGACCTCACGATTGTATTCAATGCTTCAGAAAATCTTATGATTAATTCCAAAAGATATGAGGGACATATTTAGAGATAAAGACATAATTTACTCCGCGATAATTCAACTCCAATCCAGAATTCCTGGATCCAAGCTCAAATTTCGTTCATTTGAATTTTCAAATGAAAAACACCTTCCCAGGGAATATTTTAGCACGATCGACTCCAAAGCTCTTCATACATTAGCCAAAATGACATAACAGGAATATTACGCTTAAATTCATTATCGTAAATCGCATTCTTCAATTAGACAAAAGTTTCATCGTATGCTTCAGCTACAGCTATTGAAATATCAGAAATAAGGATGAAATTTTCGCTAATAAATTCTTTCAGAGGTTAAAATATGGACGATACTAGAAATAGCTATAGTATTTTTTATTACAACTGTTTTTTCTCGGGTGTTTCCCCTCTTCTTCTTAAGCGTTTTCTCGCTTCGTAAGTTTTTCTCCGTCAACCACCATTGAGGAATTTTTCCCCACAATGTGTATTTGTATCCATTAGTTTGAATTTATTTACTAGTTTATCTATTAGTTAACATCTATTCGTTTGTACCAATTATCTAGTATCAATATTTGTCGGTTTCTTGCATGTTTTGATATACATTTTAGATGTAATATAAGTTAAATAAAGTCTACTGTTTTTGATTCAATAGTGTAAAATTATCATGCAATACATCCAGGGGTTAGGTGGAAGAGAGGCCAATTTGAACTAATTTTGAAGCAAAAGTGTAATAAGAACNGTAATATCTCCAGAGATGAGAAGAGAGGTTATTTTGGCCTAAACTCGCAATAAAAGTAAATTAATGATGATAGTAATAAGAATGAAAAAATTAATACAGTATTTCTGTGCGATTAATAAACCTGTTTTCGGGGTGTAATCCCTAAAATAAGTCAATATAATTCATTATTACATTTAATGACCTTCTTTCAATAAAAACTCTCATGCCAGCTGTGTTCCATAAACCTCTAAACACTATCTACTTTTTATTTCTGCGACTTCAACACCAATCCAGTTAGCCCTCATAATCAGACCACCTTGTGTAGTCCTCCATCCGCATATCACCTCCACCTTGACACTTTCGAGGTGAAGATGGCATTCTTCAGGAGAAATAACGTGCTAATCTCAGGAAATTACTCGAGATACGGAAAGCGCGTGACTGGTTCGCACGCTAAACAATGCGCGTTCCTTTATCTCCAAGTTACTTAACAAAGCATTCTTTTCCTCTTTAATTAACTTTGAAACGTAGAAAATTATTAATAATTAAAAGATATGAAGTTTACTTAGGAAATAATTTCCAATTCGTTAGTTGTCAATTAATAATGATGAAATAAATGTTTCAATGGTACAAAAAATAAAAGATTCCAGCAGAAAAACGAGAAAAACTTGAAAAGCTGGGTCGCGATAAAGAAAACCTGTTTTCCGTGGCATCAAATGACATCGATGTAAAAAAGATTTTATCTCCTTATGTTAGAATCAAAGAGAAGGCTTGCTTTTTTAAGTTAATTGGTCGGTATGAGCGAAGTATTCCAGGACATGAAAGGTTGATTACCACGTCGGCGAATCAATTTTTTTGTAAACATCCATTTGTAGACATGGGTTCTCTTCGATAATTCCGAGACTTCTGCAAAATGGACATCCGGGTTCATTAAAAGTGTGAATATAGAAAGCCCGACTTTTTCATCTGGTACAGCTATTCGACGAACACTTTTCAGATTAAAATTCCAGAGATTAAATTGAATCACACGAATAAGAAAAGCCAATTACACCACTTGATACAAAACCAACTGTCACTGCAAGATGCGCTATGTCCTCGCCTTGGAAAATGACAAGATAACGCTCGAAAATCTTTCCCAAATGAATATCCGAGTTATTGTTAACACACCATGCATAAAGTTTGAAATGTACGATCGGGTAATTAATTCCGAATTGGTACTTAATAGTCGCTTCACAAAGGAAGCTGCAAAATGACAATTATTCGTCAAGAGAAGTTAAGATTTCAAGATGCTGCTAAACGTATGCAACATGTAGATAAGAAAACTGAAAGTGGGCGACCTGGGTTCGATCCCCAGTCACATCGCTAGTTTTTACACCTGTAATTCCTTGCGATTCAGCCGCAAGACTTTTCCATACTAAATTATTTCCTTCCCAGCATCCATGAAAATAAGACTTCAAGAAAACATTAAATATGCAATATTAGCTATGTAATTACGATAAGTATGTAGTACCTAGATTAAGAAGAAAAATCAAACAACGGAAACAATGGATAAGATCGTATAACAATTCTAAAGCTATATTCTTTTTGCCGTGGCAAAATTTTTACAGTCATATAGCGAAATTTGCATGGAATGAAAACAAATTTAGCAAGAAAAATCTATCGTGGGTTTTTTTTCTCCATAAACCATCAGTTGAGGTGCTTTTTCCACACCACAAATTTTTGTCAGAGTTTGCGAAAAGCTCCGAAAAGCCGTAACTTACAAGTAAACTAACTTTAGGTAATTCCAACCAGCAGGGGTTAGAGTTCTCCGTGTTCGTGCTTTGCAAGTATTGCACGGAAAACTCTAACCTCCGCTGGTTGGAATTGAGTTAGGGTGGGTTATTTTGTTAGGCAGTTACTTTGCTTGCAAAATACGGCTTTTTGGAGCTTTTCTCAAACTCCAATGTCTTACCACAGCCGTGTTCCTTTCCCTTATAGATTCCAAATCTTTGTGTTTCTGTACGTATCTATTATATCTAGTTCTACTATATGAATTTATTTTTAGTTATCAACTTTGCCCATAAATTTGTACCTACTGATGGTACCAATTATCTTCTATCTATGTTTCCCGGGTTGTTGAGATGTATTAATTTATAGGGAACAACAAGTGTGAAAAATAGCGACATGACTGGGACTCGAACCCAGGTCTCCCACTTTGCGGGCAGGTATTCTAACCACTGAACTACCATGCCGCATCTCTTCCTCATTGTCTTCCCAAGAAAAGAAGAGGTGAAAGAGACGCGACATGGTAGTTCAGTGGTTAGAATACCTGTCCGGAACGTGAGAGACCTGAGTTCGAGTCCCAGTCATGTCGCTATTTTTCATACTAGTTATTCCTTGGGATTAAGCCGCACGAATTTACCGTGCAAAGTTAACGCCTTTCCCTTAATCCTTGTATTCATTATTTTTTTCCAGATTTAAGTAAATTATATGCAACTGATTTTGGTTATTAGTGTAATATTATTATCATGTAATATCTCCAGAGATGAGAAGAGAGGTTATTTTGGCCTAAACTCGCAATAAAAGTAAATTAATGATGATAGTAATAAGAATGAAAAAATTAATACAGTATTTCTGTGCGATTAATAAACCTGTTTTCGGGGTGTAATCCCTAAAATAAGTCAATATAATTCATTATTACATTTAATGACCTTCTTTCAATAAAAACTCTCATGCCAGCTGTGTTCCATAAACCTCTAAACACTATCTACTTTTTATTTCTGCGACTTCAACACCAATCCAGTTAGCCCTCATAATCAGACCACCTTGTGTAGTCCTCCATCCGCATATCACCTCCACCTTGACACTTTCGAGGTGAAGATGGCATTCTTCAGGAGAAATAACGTGCTAATCTCAGGAAATTACTCGAGATACGGAAAGCGCGTGACTGGTTCGCACGCTAAACAATGCGCGTTCCTTTATCTCCAAGTTACTTAACAAAGCATTCTTTTCCTCTCTGCAAATGTAAAGGCTATAAAGAGACCAATAAAACACGGCTTTTCTTTGCCGTCATCGCTAAATTAATATTTAGACGGCACGCTACCGCCGCATTTCATTGCGTATAAAATTTACGAATCCCATAAAACTTCTTGAAAATAAAGGATAAAAAAAAGTCGGAAGAGCTTTGAGTTTCTATTATCACTAATTAGCCACCGGAAAATATCGCGTGCTCCCGCGTTGTATACGTTAATAATTTAAAAGGAATGGTAAGAGGTATAAAAATTATGAAAAGAAACGAATAAAATTCTTACGCTCAGCTGAACTCATTCCTTCCATACACGACCATCCCTTACACAAAACTAAACAGCTAAAAGCAAGGTTAGCAAAAACTAGCTATGTCCATCTTTATTTCTGAGGAAAATCAATTCGAAAAAACAAATACTTTCATTTAGATTAATACATGGGTGATTTTCTGCAAACATATGTTGATAAACGGAACATTTTTCATTTGTCTTTTGGTATAGGATACATAAAAACGTATAAATCATTTATTTTTGATTCAGCCAGGATCACGACTGCGATGGTAAAAAAAAATTACTGAATAATGCATAGCAATGTTTACTTCTAAATTTTTGCTTTCAATAATTTATTGGGGTTTCCGGATAGCCAAGTGGGCAACGCGTTCGACTTCGGCGAAAGCGATCCCGGGTTGGATTCCCGGCGGGGGCCTACGTGCGAAATGACCTTAGCTGTCGAAGCACTTTTAACAATACTTCTACTGCTGCAATTCATTTATGGGGTCATTTCGTTGAAATTACATTTACATGGAATTTTTTCTCCTTATGGCATACTGGCTCCATGAAGAATTCAAAGACAAACAACCTCATTCCTACTCTTGATTAGCAAGCCTCGTTACCTCTTCGGAGCTACTGGAAGCTAAAGGTTGCGGAGTTGAGGTTCTAACCGCTCTTTAGACTGAATATTTTTCAGACATACATGGTGCTCAATAATCTAATTCAGCCACAAATTTAGCAACTTCTTCGTTTAAGAACATCCCTTCACAAACTTGAGTCATTTAGTCATTCTTACGCTTTATAAACTACCTCTACATAAATACCCTGCAAACCGCCTTCCGGCGTGTGGTAGGGGAAAACATATATATCTTTACTCTTATTTCCTTTTATTATTCCGAATTACCAGTCCATTTACTAAAATAATTCATCAAACACATTTAGTACCCTTTTTCTAGGTGCAACTGGTATGTACTTTCGGGTAACTTGCAATCGTCGTATACCATCTCCATCATTATGGTTTCACACATCCTCCTCATAATACAAACCAAAGTAATACAATTCTTTCACGCGCATTCTTTCGTCCCTCATTCATTCATGTCTCAGTCTTAAATTACTATTAATAATCTCCTGGTTTACAACATATGTTCTTCATGTACTTCATCCCCTCTAATTTTTTTAAATTTCTGTTATTCCATAACCATAACATATACGACTTCAGAGGTTAGGTGTAAGGGAGGCCCACATGGGCCTAACCTCGCCGAATAAAGAGTTTTATAACAATAATATTAAATTCCACTTCAGGTATACCCATGTCCAGCCACCGAACAACGACTTCGGCGCAAACACTTCGATTTATTGTCTTCTCAACGCATTAAAGAAAGAAAAAATTTAGCCTTAAAAATTCTACTTAGATCCTAGTAGTACATTGGTAGCAGTACATTTAATTAAAGCATTTCAACTCGTCAGATTACTCGCGGGTCCCCACCGGGAAACCGGGACCTATTTTACCACAGGCGAATGTGTTTCCCGCAAGGCTATCGGGAGCCCGGGCCTTAAAAATTATTATATTCAACAGATAACATTGGTTCCAACATGCGTCGGCACCATCGTTATTTCCTTTTCTTGCATCAAAGAGCACATCGGATACTTACTCATTAGCCATACGTTTTAAGTAATTGCAGCAACCGAATAAATGACGCAATAAATTCTCTCTGACGCAAAATATAATTTTTCCGAACTGTTTACGAAATCTGAAACAAAATGTATTTTGTTTATGCGATAACAAACAATATTTACTATATAACTACAAGTTATACGAGTATTTTGTTTCGAATCGATGTTTCGATCATCAAAAGAAACAAATGTAATTGTCGGAAGAAAGAATACGCTTTATTTTAAAATTGTAAGTGCCTTTCTACAGTGCAACGGTCTCTTCTGCGGATAAAAAGCAAAACGATTCAAACAGTAGAGGAAAAAAGTTATTAATATTAGTAAACATGAAATTAAACAGAATTTCCGTAAGTAAGGATTTACAAATTCAACTAACTTCAACGGTCTTGCATTCTGAATGGTATGCAAAAGCAACGAGATATTAACGATTAGACCACGAAACAAACAAGGGTGGTGATTCGATTGACAGAATCATACGAGGATTAAGAAAGAGTAACATATGTAACTGCTTTGTTTCCTGCCATTCATCACAAAGATAAATTCGATGACATTGACACAATGCAAGGAAACGAAACAATTAACAGCAGAGGATTTCTCAATAACCATAATAACAGCAGACACACCTCACTCCATTGTGAGATAATACAAACAATGGTTTCGTTATTATTTATGGTTTAAGCACACGTGGGTTTATGAGTTGATTGCGTCTCAGGATTCGCGCCGTTATTTGATGCATGAGTTGTCACCCATTCACAAACATTACAGTTATCTATTCATTCTCGCCAGCTCCCGAGGAAGATTAAAATGCTTGCATGCATCAGAGGATTGTGGGGTCCTCCCTTCAACTACGTATACGAGCGAATTCAATTATGACATCAAATAGCAACTCGAATTTCAATTGTGAGACAGGCCAGACAAGATAAACTATGTTTCGCCCTTTACAGCCGAGCTTCCTCAAAAGTAAGACCGGTTCTTGTACTAATGTTAACTCCTAAAGATACCTTAGGGCTTATTTTCAGTGGGTCATATTTTTTCATGAAACAAAATCTGTATTCACTCAAGTAAAAAATACACCATTATGAAAGACGTAGCCGGGATAAGTCTCCGGGGGGATTCTGAAATATGCAGCATTGCCTACATTCCCGGGGCATGTAAACTTCTGCCCTAAGGGTAATAAATATGGAATCCAGGCCCGCACCCAGAGGGGCTTAAGATCCCGCCCCCAAAGTTTCTACAAATATTTCATTCACAACTAGATTTTCAAGTCTCATTAATAAAAATTTGTACGCTTAAAATATATCTTTATTGGAAATACTTTCTTATGATAAGATTCAGTTATTTCACATTGCATCGTTAATTGGAAGGAGTTCTAGAGATTAACAATCAACAGGTAACAATCTTTAAGTTCAGCTCCCCCCCAAGCAAAAATTTTGGGTGCGCCCCTGATGGAATCAGATATATATTAATATATATCCCCAGCGGACCCTGACGAGAAGTGTTGTATTTGGGAATAAGAAAAGGTGCAGCGATAGGCAATACGTTTCGTAAAAAGATATATGTGACAATACGACAAAGCAGTGAGCGTTATTCGGATGCTCCGAATGCAGAATGGGAATGTCTAGAAGATAGAAGATTTAAACAAAGACTCGATAATTAATTCAGCGGTGGTCATTTTCATATGACCACCGCTGCGTTCCCGAGAACCAACATTGAATATACTACGTGCAGCGAAAGCCTTCGTACCAGACTCGATAATTAAGTTCAGAAAATGTACTTTCGGAGAAGATGTAGCCGATATTATGCGTTCTCGCTGTGACTTATGCCATTCCGATACTGCGAGAATAATCACAGAAGTTGAAGCTGAAACTATTGTAGTGTCCCAAACTTATTTTTTCCGCGAACGATACGCGAAAGTAATTCATTATGGAAGTAAAGTTATAATGTATGCACTCCCTGCCACACACCGAAAGACGGCTTGCAGGGTGAGTATGTAGATGTAGATATCTCTTAAGGAATCCACGGGAATTGAGGTAAGCTAACGATTTACTTTTAGGAACTATTATTTAATGAAATAACTTGCGATAAGATATAAAATCAAAGGTAGCCGTTTACTATAAATTTGAGTGAAAGAGACTCATAAATACAGTTCATTCGCCGAGGTTATATTGGCCATTTTCATGAGACACGTTAAACTGTGAATGTATCAAAAATTATGTAGTCTCCGATTCGGTGAGTCACTTTTGGAAAGAACTCGTTTTTAAGGCATTCGCCTGCATCCGAAAGATCTTTTTCTCCAAACAAAAACTCGGGTTTGATCACGTAACGCTGAAAAATCACGTTTCATAAGCCACAACGGTTTGACAGAAAACCACTATTTCCGAACTTTGAGGGATAAGCTCACCACATGTCGTACGGTGTAATCATAATGGTCAACATGGACCTCTACTGGTCGACCGCGATTCACATGGATACATACGTCTTCATTACGGACGACATTGACACTTAAGAAATGAGACGTGCCTTGCTTATGAGGTGTTGACTTAAAGAACCTCCATTTACAAAAGTTGCTGAAATCAATTATCCGCAATAAAATATATACAGAAAACTATTTAATTTTGATTACTGAAAACTTGATTAGGTAAATAAAGACTGGATAAACAGCAATTTAGGGAGCTGAGATGCTAATAAATATAAGAATACAAAAAGTTATACAGATTTACGTAAACCAGAAAATAAATCAATCTGTTTAGTCAACTCATTCTTCGTTGTCATGAAATACTACTGGGTTTAGGCCCGCACAATCTATATTACATAAATATGCCTTCATTCAAGTACAAAATACACATTTACTCAATTAAATTTTTCAGTATTTCCTAACAGATGTCAAATAGGGCTTTTACTTAGGGTAAGGTAAAATAAATGAATAACATCCTAAAATATCATGTAATTGTATACACAGTATTGTATACTTAAATTAGATTTTAACTCTTGTTCATTTTTGGGACCAATATTATAATGGTTTGTCAGGGTTAACGCGAAGCATAGCTAATTTCGCGTATATATGATTGATCAGCGTGGATATTACTATAATTATAATATTCATTTGAATTATAACAAACCATTGTGATACTGGACCTACTACTGGACTAATATAAACATTAGTTTAAGTCCATTTTAATATACATTACAATACCGGACCTGAGTACGAGTAGCATTGACCCGAAAGGATATTCCCAATGAAAACAAATAGGTTTACTTCATTTGTTTCGTTAAAAGCAATCGCATGGAGGCACACGCCAGTATTTACACCTTCCACAATAGCGTCGGAATTGTTTTCCAATTTTTAGCGCTTTTTTAGCAGTTTAATTTTTTAACATATACCAATACGGATTGAAGCTCAAACGATGTTGTATGTAAAATCTTTACCCTTGACAGAGATTGCGGAAACATGAAATTGTTGTTTTAGACAAAAACTGAACTTTCCAAGAAAACCTTTCAATTCCTCGAATTCGATCATCACCAGTACATTCTGGTGATGATTTGGAATACTTTAACGGCGTTTTAAAGGATCCAGGAAATTTACGTGACCTGCAAAGATAAAATCTGCTCATCATCGACTGTTAGATATATGCCAGAATCGAAGTTTAGACGAGAAGTCATAAGCTTTGTAATAAGTGAACTGAAGGTGATGAGTTATTCTGCAGACAGGTCAATCGAAGTTGCGGAACTGTAGAAGAGGAATACATAAGAGATGTCAAAGCATGACTGGAATTACCCGTTAACATTCAGAGGAGTAAATATTTGTAGAATTATGACTTATTTTGCCAATAAAACGGGTTTAACCTCATTGTTTTCCCAATATTACTCAACGATACCCAAATAATATATTTATTCCTACGTACAATTATCTTTTAATCGTCCGAAAGGTACTTTAACGCAATAATTGCTTAAAATTCTTGACACATGGACATTACAAAAATTTGGGTCAACGGCTGTACGTACAGGACATAAGATAAATATGAACTATTAAAATTCGTACATAGAGACAATTGGGAAGACTTCTACTTTACTGAGCACTAAAACAACTACAAACAAAATCCTGTAATTGATCAGCATGACTAAATGCATGACCTGAAGGCAGGATAGCACAGAAATTGTGATTAATTAAAACAATTTTTACATAAACCAACCAGATATGCGTAAAGCATTTCCAACGATGAAAATCTCTCCTTGATGAGTTTTCAATGCACCTAAATTTTTACGAATACAAACATTTTCAAAAGATTCATCCACTTGAAAATAATAATTTATTCACGATTTTCCTCTCCCTTTTTGAACAAACACAGGTATCATAGTGTCCTCCTTCCTTAACAAGTCCAATACTTCTATTCGGTCTCATTATTTCTATATACAATCACCCAACTATGACTGACTCTATCCTGATTTGACCACACATCCTCCTAATGTGACGCATTCCACGAGCGTAGTGTTTCTCCTAGACACGCCCTCGTCTAGCCACCATGCGACTGCGTGGGCTGAACCACTCCTATGTACGCTCACTTTCTTTTCCATAGATAACTCATTCACGTCATGTGACTTACTAAATACACGCTGCTAACAGCTTTTACACGCACCTCTTGAGGCGTTCTTCCTTTCTAAGAAAACGTTCTAACCAATAACGCAAAGCCATTCACCTGCTCAATAACGCAGAACTACTAGCAAATACTCTTCGGTTATTGAGACATGAAAACGAAGCTTTTAAAATTCCACAAAAGATTATATTTCATCAGCGATATATTTGCGGGTTTTTTTCGCCCCCTTTCTTCTGTGGGTGTTTTCCCCCACAGTGGGTTTTTCTCCTTCAGTTAAGGACTTTTTGCCCACAAACAAAAGCTTTGTGTTTTTATATGTATCTATATCCAAATGTACGTACTAGTTTTTATTTATCAACTTGTCTGTCTATTAAATTGATACTGTTCATACCAATAATCTTGTATCTATGTTTGCCGGATGGTTTAGATTATTGATTTATTTTTCTAGATTTAAGTTAATTGTAATCGATCATTTTTTGTTATTATTGTAATATTATTATCGTGTAATATCTCTAGAGGATAAGTGGAAGAGAGACCATTTTGACCTATTCTCGCCGTAAGAGTAAATAATAATAAAAATATAGCAAAATTATAACGCAATTTAAACAACAAAGTATGAGGTATAATTATTAGTTATCACATTCATAATAAAAATTATTTTCCAAAGAAAATATTCATAAAAAATCGTGAAATCGTACGACATCGATACTAAAATGTAACATTATTTCCTCAACTTAAATATTGGTACAGCTGAAACAAAGTATAAATAGTATACATGTAAATATACACAATACGGTACTATACGACTATCACATACAAACATGTCAAAGTATAACAGAATGGTTAAGTATTAGCATCAGTAACTCCCAAAGATGTTGATATGCTACGAACGAAAGACAACTATTGCACTAAGTATGAGAGGCAAGTATAAAAAGCACATTTTACATAAAATCCATGTAAATACGAGTTAACTTGAGATTATGGAACTCAGTACTATTTTACTCACTCAGTTCCAGGCGTTTTCATGACAAGGCGATAAAACTAACTCATTCCTCATTTCAGTTGCGACTTGCGATGTTTTTATATATTTCATATTATATGATAACAACTCTACACGTTCTTAAATGCCATCAACATCATTCAAAGCCTCATTCAGTGTTTAAAATATCAGCACCGTGTCACCAGTGCGAGAAAAAATCAGTCCACAGTCAGTGGTAATATCGCCTTAAAAAGAAAGTTCCCTTAGGAACAACTGGATTAAACGCTTTCTGCATTCTCACTTTCGACCGTACGAATTTCTTTAAGAAAATCCCTTTCTTTCTTTGATGGGAAAATCTTTCAATGATTTCACTCTCTTGAGGCTCTGTCTGCACCTCCTATTAGTAATCACGATATTCATGTTGCGCAGGGAATCATTTTCATCAGATGTTTTTCCGTAATTGAATTTGAAATTTCATTCGTGCATATCGGTTGGATTATTTAACTCCGGCAAAATGTCAAAATGAAATGGTATAAATCCGTTAATCTGCAATATGGTAGAATTCGCTGATCGCAGTAGCGGAGTGGTTTCCCACCGGAAAGTGGGAGACCTGGGTTCGAGTCCCAGTCGTGTCGCTATTTTTCACACTTGTTATTCCTTTGGGATTTTCGTAGGTTTTACAACCTACTAAGTTACCTTCCTTTCCTTTATCCTTGCTTTAAAGTTTTCTTAACTTAAAAATGAAGCCCCAGAGTAAAATAATGCGGATTCGGTTCATTGGTAGTGGTAGTTAATGATCAATTACGTCAATTACAACATCATAATTACAAGATTTAATCTTAATTGTTCTTGGAAAAGTGAAAATTTTCCTACAGCACCTTCGCCGGGAAAGCACCAAATCCTTCTTAATCCTTATTTCCGACGTAATAAATAGATTATATTAGCATCTACCTCAGTGGTTTGGCATACCTATTGCACGCAATTCCTTTATATTCATCAAAGCTGGCACTCTAGCCACAGAAGGTTGGCCATCCCTGGCCTACGATGAATTCTGTAGACACAGCGACTCAAGGAGTTGCAAGCAATTACTCTAGCATCCATCCACCTGTTGAAAACTCACTCGCAGTGGAAGCAACTTAGCATCTGATGGAGACAATTCTATTTCCTGAGGACGTGACCTAGCATTCCATGGGAAATCTCGAGCGTTAAGGGCGAAGGGTTGATGGCGAAATGTTGCGCAATCGGCACAATAGAAAACATTTCGTTCCACTTAAGGGCACTACGGCGGCATCGAGTACACACGTTTACATAAGGTTAGCGGTCATTCCCTGCTTACGTAACCAAATTGGTTCTTTGCTCCACACGCGGATTTTCTTTTTGGAGCGCTGAAATTATACGAAATTACTAAAAAGAGAGGGACATGTCAGTACAGGCGTGTCAGGTACAGGCGTGTCAGGTACAGGCGTGTCAGGTACAGGCGTGTCATGTACAGGCGCATCGTTTCCCTACGGCGACATCCCGAAAACCTACAAGTTATGCACAACAGGGCTTGAAAGACATGACGCATCCCATAAGGGAGATAAGAAGATAAAGGAAATTGGGCCAAAATTTGCGTGTTAAGAAAAAATAATCGTCACGCGACAGTTTCGGTAATCTCCTTCCTCAACACCTTTTCGTATATCTCTCCTAACAAAAACAGAAAGTAAAAGGTGATCGAACTGTTACGGTATTAGTTATCGAGGTCTCGGGTGGATTTCGAAATGTTATACGGGTTGAAAAATATAATGGATCTCTTTGCGAACGTTCTCGATATCCAACCAATGGGAGATGAACTTCGGTATGACAATGTGTAGTTAATGCATCATAGCATTGATATAACATAAAATACGCTATATGTAAGTTTTCTGCTATAATTTTAAAAAGGAAATAGCTTTTCTGTCTAAATTTTATCTAAATGGAGATGTTTAGAGAAAGAATTACTAGAAAATATCTAGAGCTAACAAGAGATCAAGAATAAGAAACTAATCAACGAAAGCCCCAGTCATCCCGCTATTTTTCACACTGTTATTCCTTACACTAATCTGCTTTTACTTTACAACAAAACAAAGGCAATAGGAGGTTACAGCAAAGTCGATCGTCTTTGCCTGTTTGGACCGGAAATTAATACATGAATTAAGGCGAATTAACTCCTTATTAAGGCAAGGTTAGGCCAAGCCCAAGGGAAGGGCACAAGAGTGAATGAAATGAATTTAACTTCTTTTTCGTATTCACGAAATTGTTCTCTTTAACAAACGAGAAAGATGTGGAACTTCCTTTACAAGAGGTCTTGTAAGCAATTTTTTCTCATTTGTACGACGAACTTTTAAAACATCAAGGCCGTATCTGTTGAATTTAGGTTTACTTGAAATTATTTTGCTAGTTGTCGGAATGGGCCACAAGTTTTATATGAACAGGAGCGAATGTGCACCTGAGTGTAGTCGTTACCACTCAGCCATAGAAGTGGATGCTGAATAACCAGTTCGCCGACATAGAAAATTAATAACAGATTAAAATCCAAATTATTTAACAAAATTAACTACTTTTTTAAATAACATTCAACTCAATGTTTTATAACTATTTTTATAATATATCGAAAAACAACCAAATGCTTCGTTTAATAACCGCAGGATATCGAAGAAATTTCTCGATCTAACTTGCGAAACCGATAATAAAAGTTCACGCTCCAATAAAGAAACTATTGCCAAGGTCCCTCGTGACGTATACAGGTGTAGACGAACTATGAGAGCTGTTAATAGCTCTTCCATCGCCTTAAGCGGTCATGAGTCAATATTCGTAGCTTCACGTGACACGTCTAAAAGATGGAACGATGTTCTGACAGCGCTTGAAAGCTGCTTTCTTCCCGGCAACCGAAGTATTTGTGACTTAAAAGCGGTTCTTTCGAGGTTAGAGGACCGAAATGCGTCGCTGCGATGCCTCGATCTTTAAAACTCCAATATGAAGATTCAGACACACGATAGCAAAAATAATTCAGTATCGAATGCGACGGTAGAACCGTTCTTTGGAATCCTTTGTCCCAAAAGGTATCAAATTCTAAAACAAACGCAATCACGGCCAAGAACTATAAAATCATTTATCACTAAGCAATAATTGATATTATTATTTCTGCTTCGGTCGATTTTGAATGCTTGTGCCTGCGTAGACCCGACCCTGAACTCCTCAGCCGAGTCAAATGCACAGCGAAATTTTCTTCGTGAACAGAAAAATTAGTTAGTATGACCGCAACAGTTAGCCAAGGTACCAATTTCATACATATTTAAATGAGTAAAATAATAGTATAGTGTTTTAAAATACACTACAGAGTGCAAGGTTTTAATTTCAATACATTCCGATAAATAATATTGAATTTAGAACAGTTTCGGGAATTTTTAAGCAAAAGAGCGATTAAACCACGCAAAAAAACCTCTATCTTTCAAATTATTTTAGACATAAACCTCCAATTGGGTTGTCTCTTTGACAGGCTCTTGAACACATGCTAAACCGCAACGTACCCTTAAGACCATATTCCGCTATCGGTACTTGAGAAGAAATACAGGTTTTCAGTAAAGATTATAACTACAATATAACACTACCTATAAACACGAGACATTCGCAAATAAAATAGGTGCAACACTGCAATTTTTGCAGTTACATTAAACCATTTTCTTACATTGACTTCAACTTAACTCGCACATTTACAATCAAATTCTTTTATAGCCGTTTCAAATTAAATGAAATCTAACAAATCATTTTAGTTAAATCCGCTGAACTAAATTTAACGTCAAATGCATAACATAACGGCTGTAAAGCTCTGCTGAGCTATATTTGCCAACCTTACGTATCCCCCAATTTCTACACAGCCATCTCCTTCCTTGTTTCACTACTTATCAATTAACAATGACATGATTGCTCTTTCTGAAGATGTCTTCGATTCAAATATTAATCTTACAACTTATTCTCAAATATTTATCTTTCTGCAAGATTGCAAACTTTTTTCACTGTATTAAGATTTCTATTACTACACCAATCGCCAACGAGAAACCTGTTAAGATTCTTCCTACTACAGAGGACATCGAATTAGAGCAATCATTCCTGATCAGACTTAAAAAGAGAAGATGGAGCTTAAACCAACTCCTGGCCCTTTCACACATGAAATACATGCATTTTGCACTTGAAAAACGTACAGATAATATAAGTTACGTAGATTCATAGGCTATGGGATAACGGCGATGAAGGATAAATTATGGACAAGAGTACGTCCTTGGTGGGATGTGACCAAACATTGGCGGCAAATAGCTATTCCACGGATTCCTTCGGTAGCTGATAAATGGTTACTACAATAGTAAGCTAAAACTATTAGTTGTTTTACAAGTTCGTGGTTTCACGTAATATGAGTAATGGAAACAAACCTTAATGGTTGAGAAGTACCGTTATTAGCAATTTCACTCCCCCAGACTTAGTTCCCTTTCAGTACTATTAGCATCAGTATATTTATATCAAGTAATTATCATTTTTTACTTTTTTTCACCGAGACCTAATAAGCATCGTAGAGTCCCAGCCGATCCACATGGTTGAATGATAAAAAAGTATTGGTCATTGGTCACACACCTAGGGATAGGAAAAGTCAATAAACACGCCCATGTATAGGAAAATTCAAATTTACGCAATAAATTTTGCTACAATGATATTATAATGAATTTCAATATTTACATTTACATTTAAACCCATCAAGCCGCCAATGGCGCGTGGCAGGGGGTGTAAAAACATTCATAATCCTATCACACCCTAACTGCTATTAGCATCTCGAATACTACCAGGGAAAAACGACTGGAAGTAAATATCCTTCCTAGGAATCACTTCCGTGAATCGCTTCTTAGTTTTCTCTCGGAGAAGGCGCACGTTGCTAACTGGAATAACAATATCAACTATCTCGTCGGCGAGAACTGTAGTTATAAACTTCTCGAAAAGCTTACGTCGGTAATCAAGTCTTATCTATCCCAAAGCGAAGTCCACCAGAGGGATTTTATCATAGGCGAAACACTACTGTCTAATCTAAAATCTCCCTTGACAAATCTAGCCGTTCTACGTTAAACCATCTCAATAACATTATGAGGAACATATTTATACCTGCATTCACGCATAGAAAAATACACAGGTACATACATATTTAATATTTTCATTCATGAAAACCACATAATAAAACTAACTATGGAGGATATAACTGTACTATGGAGAAAAGCTCCCAAGAAAGCCAAAACGTTTCTTATCCTGACACTATGGCAAAAAAGTTTGGACTTTTACGACACATTTTGAGAGCTACAACGAAAGCTGTAGATTTACATAGACGAAAATATGGACCATGTCTCGATCTGAGCGACGCTGAGCACACAGGGCAATGGTGAGTGGGCCCCGCGCTGCAGAAGAATGAATCACCGTCCACTGCACCCGCCTTGCACACAAAATTAGAATCGACTAATTCCCCTCATCTTGGTCCCTCACAAGAACAACCGCAGCCCCGTGCCTTTACGAACCGCTGAGAATCGAGCGTGGGATGTCGCAGAAAGCGACAAAATCGACGTCGTCACACAACGCCTATTTGGACAGCTTGTAAACCAGGCTGTAGGACATCGCTGGATCCGATTGACGGAGTGTATAGAAGGACGAGAGATCTGGAGAGAAGGGGGGCGTGGGAGGGGGCGGAAGAGAGGGTCGGGGCCCAATTAACGGCCCCCACTTTGAGGTCGATTCAGTCCTTCAACAAGGATGCCTTCTTCCCTCTCCAGCAACTACTTGCGAGCTGAGGTCCTTCTAAAGTTTTCAGCACTGAGAGTGCTTTGCTTTTGGGGCTAAGAGCACTGTTGAGTGCGTAATTCACAAAGGAACCATCGTCAACGAATATACAATACGAGTAAACAATATAATACAATATGTATAAATAAACATAATAATAATAAATGCAATAAATCGATACGTACAGGTGTTACTTAAAAGAAAAAAAGCTTAGTACTTTCCCCACACGTTTATTACTTGCTTATGTCGCCTGACGATCCAACTCGGTCACCAACACCGGTCGCAAGTAATTAAACGGGTGGAAAATGGACGAAGTTTTTTTTTCTCTTCTGTGACAAATTCAATGAGCTGATAATTTACAAAAAAAGTCAAAGTATTCATTCATTGATAAGCCAATTTTTAATTTTTATTTGAACCCTCTTTTTGGAATTTAAATTTAATAACATCCTTTATAATTCTATGTGTATTATAGATACAAAGGAATTAATACCATACCACTAAATAATAATATTAATAGGAATCTAACGCCCTAATTAGATTGAGACTAAGAGTCTTCTCTTCCATCAAACCCATCTGATGTACGGTCTCATTATAAGGGACAGTGAACTAAACTTGCAAGCAAGGACATTTACTGCCAAAATTTATAGACGATTTCCACATGTATGTTTATTTCATGGTTACGAAGTCAATTTTGCTCCATCCGGCATCTTCAATTCGAGGCCTAAAGATGCTGTCTGAGGCAATAGCGAGACCATGACTCGATAAAAATGCCATGAATTCCGATGGAATATAAAGATAACAAGATCAAGACCGCATAAATGTAATAAGTGACATGATTAATCAATAATGATAACATTATTGACTTAGAATACGAAGGTAGAGTCCCAATAGATTGGAAGTCAGCGAATGTTACGCCTGTTTATAAAAGTGGATTGAGGGAGAACCCAGGAAATTATAAGCCTATCTCATTAACTTCACTCTCCGGAAAAGTAATGGAGCACGTCGTTTTTAGCTCACTTATGAAGTTCTTAGATAGTAATCGTTTCCTCAGTACGAACCAACACGGATTTAGAAAGAACCAATCATGCGAAACTCAACTAGCTCTATTCGTCCATGATATCTTAAAGTCTGCCGAAAATAAAAAGCAAGTGGACGTTATTTTCCTTGACTTCAAGAAAGCTTTCGACAGGTTCCCCTACTACAAATTAATTTACAAACTAAAATTAGCAGGTATCAACAAGGAAATAATTGAATGGATCAAGAATTTTCTACACGAGAGAGAACAGCAAGTGATACTTGATGGCGTTAGTTCGGATAAAGTCAGAGTCACTTCAGGCGTACCTCAAGGCAGCGTAATCGGACCTTTACTCTTCCTCATTTATATCAATGACCTAAGCGACAAGATCGATAGCAATGTGAGGATATTTGCGGATGATTCGGTAATATATAGAGAAATATCAAGTGACGAAGATAGTGCTTCACTCTCAAACGATGTAGCTAATATACAAATGTGGTGCGAAAAATGGCAACTAGATCTTAATGTAGATAAATGCGCTGTAGTAAAATTCTTCGAAAGGAAACTATTGCGTCAGAACCACCCGTACAAAATTAGTGGAACGAATTTAAATGTAGTCGATTCTGTAGAATATCTTGGAATCACCATTACCAATAATTTAAACTGGAGCACATATATTCGAAAAATATGCGGTAAAGCAACTAAAAAGCTCGGTTTTATAAAGCGTATTGTAGGTAAATGCGATGAAAAAGTTAGAGAGCGATGCTATTTCACGTTAGTTAGGCCCCATCTGGAATATGCGGCGAGTATATGGGACCCAGCGGATGAACTCTCGCGAACTCGAAAAAGTGCAGCGTAAGGCGATACGTTTTGTTAAAAAGTGCTACGATAGAGAAGCAAGTGTAACGCAAATGCTCACAGACGCAGGTTGGGAATCCTTGAAAGAAAGGAGATTGGAAGCTAGACTGCGATTGTTAGATAAATTCAGAGGAAGAACATTATTTTCGGAAGACGTAATTGGTATTATGCGACCCCCCTGCTACTTTGGCCGATCCGACAGTGAGCGTAAAATAAGATAAATAGACGCGAGGACAAGTCGTTTTAGGGACTCTTTTTTTCCGCGAACGATACGCGATAATAATAAATTAAAGAAGTAATTCTACTCTTGGTGTTTATACCCCCTGCCACACGCCGGAAGGCGGCTTGCAGGGTACTTATGTAGATGTAGAATATGACCAGAGGAATAGAAAATGACGTTCTGTTCATCATTATTTGAAGATGCGTTCAAAACGATTCCGGAATCAAGCTTCATTGCGTATGGGATGATTTCAAAGTAAAACAAAAGCCAGCGACATTGTCAACCAGCATTGCTGCAAGTATCTTATAATGAAATGTCTAGATAATCACGCGGGCGACAAAAGAGGAGTAACGAAAGCATTTTGCGACCAACAATTATCGCCTTCCGGCAAGGGCGGAGTAATAATTAAGGCCACCTGGGGTCTTATTTGAGGGCCTCTTCCACGGGGAGGTCACTGGATGGTCCTAATGAAGATTATGCAGACGGACTTACTGTCATATTTGAAACGACTGAGAATCTTTATATGATGATACCTATCCATTACTTATTCGAACTGATAAATACTCAGTTTGTTATCAATTATTATGATTTCTTTGCCAGGATTTTTACGAGACCCATTTCCTATTATATACTATTTGATATTTCATCAAATAAAATAATTATTAACATTTATAACTTTAAAAGCAGATGTAATTTCGCTAGATTACAATAGATAACTTCTAAGCGGTGCTTCGATCTTAGCGCCTCGGGCCACTAATTAAAATCCATCTTCTAGCAACTTTTTCCACGCATCTCGTACTTCTTACATTGAAGAAAACTATCCATATATCAACTATAATGATGCGATTTATCACAAAACAGCTTCAATAAAAACACTGCGGGTTCTGAAATCTGAAATGAGCTTGAATACCCTTAGAAATATTGAGCAGCCGCTGGGACTCTTATAGAGAGCTATACGATTTAATTTATTCAATCGATAACAAAATGATCAGAAACAACCATTATATATAAAAAAAACTAACTGAGAAATAATTTATTTCCTCATTTGCAAAATATTAATGGAAATGAAAGGCCGTGAGTAAATTTCGACTACATAATTTCGGGTCATCAAACGGTAATAGGCCATTTCAGAATCGATGGCCGAGTTTGCATAGGACTTCCGATTAACCCTCCCTTATTGGACCTGACCTTTAGCGGAATGGATTCGCTGATTGATCAGAAAATTCTGAGGAAATTAAGTTTAACAGGTCGGAATTTGAAAGCGAGTTTGTAAACATTTATCGCTCAATAGTTCAGTTCACAAAACATTGTGGACTTCTTTCCATACGATTATTTCCAAGAAAAGGTACTGCACTAACGCAAATAACATCATACGTAGATAAACGAATTTACTAATTGGCATATGCTATCATCACACTCAGACACAAAAGGAAGCTTTACTGTGAATGTGCGGAATTTATAAGCGTTCGGTCTACCGCTCTCGCGACAACAATCCATAAACGAGGGTAATTGCAGTTTAACGCGTAAAAAGCTGACTAAATTCATTTCTGCAAAAGGTTTGCTACAAATATAATAAGGATGAGAGGGACTGAAGCAATAGCTTATGAAGTTTACCATATGGCAAATGTATCCTTATTTTCCTAAGATAGAATTAGCGGAGAAAGTTTTGACCTTAGAATAATTTACACTTATAACCAGAGCCGCGCCATCCTATGGGTGCAAGGGGTGGATCGCACCGGGGCGGCGGCATCTAAAGGGCGGCAACAGAAGCGTAGCCAACCATTATTATTATTACAACATTATCATTTGTTGTTTTCTGTGTGATAGACACGAATTATTGAGGAAAGATTATATTGTGAAATCAAAGATTGGCAAACATTTAGAGGAAAGAATTATGAATAACTCAGGACAAGAAAGGAATATTCGTGCAGTGGATTTAATCGAAGAATTGGAATCAATAAAAGATTTTCTGGTGCCAAGAAAAAATCCTCTTCAGGTTTCGGAATATATATTTTGTAAATAATTTAAATTTAATCGCAGTGTTTTCTAATTTGCAAATTGCTTTGCGAGTTTTATTGACACTTCCGGAGACTCGTGCTGTTAATGTAATAACATTTAACAGTAATATGAAGTTAAGTGTAACTATTACTCCTACCGTATGGAACGGTATTACTCCTTTCTATACGGTAGGAGTAATAGTTACACTTAATCTAAACTCACCGTAGCCTCACCGCCAGTCCAACCAAGTAATATGAAGTATTAACTCGTAATGACCATTCACTACATTAGGATATGGAATATGCATAATTAACTGCTATTGATGTTTTGTAACCAATGTAAGCTAGGGATGGAAATCATAAATCACTGGTTTTTCAGAAATATTAATTTTTCTTTACGGCAAATTATGTTCGCATCCGGGAGGCAGAAAGGCTGTGCGCGGCTCTGCTTCTAACCATCTTTTTGGAATATTGAAAGCATTCAGAAACAGTCTCTTGGAATATTGAGTACGACTCACGCGATGTAGCAACATATTCCAAAGGCGAAGAAGTTTCACACATGTGTAATACAAACCAGATTCGATAAATTACTGATTCCATAAATTAAATGCTATGAGTAATTGAGAGAACCGAGTGCAAGAAGAGAAAGTGCAATTGCTTCACATTTCCTTTTATGCGATTCATGCCGGCAGTGTGGACGAATAATACAAAGAAACTAGTTAAATTATACTGACTTAGATGACCTTTATAAGTTGGTCGATGTAATAGTGCCTTTACTTAGGCAGAAATCTTTCCATTAGAAGAGTGTTATAAGAAAGAATTGTAATATGAAGAATGAATGAATGAAGAATGCTCCGACATTTAAACAGAAAAAAAAAATTCTCCATAATTTCACCCTGAACAAGAAGGATAAAATAAAAATTTAACATAAATTTTCAAAATAAATAGGTATTTCGAAACGAGAAAGACGCGATTCCGAAAGACATCATAAATTATAAAATCATGACATCATAAAAACATACAAATATTCAGCTAATATTGACTTTATAAATGTTTCATCCGAAATAAGAAAATGAAACACTCTTAGTACCTAAAATATTAGGAAAAAGTCACTGGTTTTTATAAATTAATGAGCTTATCCCTAGGAAGAATGGACTTGAAAAAAGTCTGACGGGACCGGGAATCGAACCCGGGTCTTCCAATTGCCGGTCGGGTGCTCTGTCCGTTGAGCTATCCCGGCAGAACATTTCTCCAAGTCATTCGGGAGACTTTGTGGGCAAGGACCTTGCGAGTTCGTCCGCATGGCGGCATCGTTCGCAGTCACGGCTTCATTGAAGCACCGGCCACACAAAGTGATGGAAAGGAAAACCCCCTTCATGTTGGAAACAAAGGAAAACGGGTAAGGGTGACTTTGCGCAAGATGGTGCGCACCCAGGAAAAATCCCAAGGAAGAATGGACTTGAAAAAAGTCTGACGGGACCGGGAATCGAACCCGGGTCTCCCACGAACGATGCCGCCGTGCGGACGAACTCGCAAGGTCCTTGCCCACAAAGTCTCCCGAATGACTTCGAGAAATGTTCTGCCGGGATAGCTCAACGGACAGAGCACCCGATCGGCAATTGGGAGACCCGGGTTCGATTCCCGGTCCCGTCAGACTTTTTTCAAGTCCATTCTTCCTTGGGATTTTTCCTGGGTGCGCACCATCTTGCGCAAAGTCACCCTTACCCGTTTTCCTGAGCTTATCCCTATTCCCTATTAACCGCTCTAATTACCATGGATTTTATCCAGAAAGTTCGGATACTTCGAAAAAGATTTTTATGAACCGAAAAAATAGTTTTATCTGTCGTCATAAAATAATACTATGAGAAACAAAATAATATTACTGAAGGACGATCTTTTATAAACACGGAACCGAATCAAAGATGAAGCACCTTCGGTGCTGTTCGGTAAAGAAGCACAGAAGGTGCTTCTTTACCGAACAACCAACTTTAATTTCGCTTGGAAAAATGGTGCTTTTAACAGATCACAAACTAATTACTCGACCATCGTGTTAGGTATTGCACAATGTTTTTGATCGTACCTATATCAGAGGCGTAACCAAGTGGGTTTTTGGGTGTAAAACCCTCGCCCGCCCCAGAGCCAAAATGGGTTTTAAAAAATCGAGGTTATGGGAGATAAATTGTATTTGAGTAAATAATTAGTTACATAAGCCACATGCGACTCGCAGGGAATATATGTAAACATAAATCTGATTCCATTGTTATTGCATTTATGGCAAAAGTTTACTCCTAAGAATGTAGGCTATTCTGCGTTTACTCCATGGCTCTGTAACCTCCCAAAGGAACCATCGTCAACAAATATATAATACGAGTAAAAAATATAATACAATATTTATAAATAAACATAATAATAATATAATAATAAAAATAGTGACTAAACGCCCCTGCCCGGTTCATTTTCTGATTTTTTATCAAAATTTATTTCAACTTGTTATGTCTACGAAATAATGGAACCGTTCCATTTTTTGCTTTTCAGATGTGATTTAACCTGTCTTTTTCTTAAATTTAGTTAACTATCAGTAGGTTTTGCAAGTTCTTTTACACCCCCCTTCTTGCGGGTGTTTTTCTGCTGTGCTGAATTTTTCTCAAGTGCTAACTTAGGTTTTAAAACCCACAAAGTAATTCTCTTCTTTGCACTATTTTCAAGCTACCTCGCTTTAAACTACGTATGACGAAGGTTTAGACGCAAGAAGACACTCGATAGTCTCAATCTCGCCCGAATAAAGTAGCTTTATTATTATTACTATATCACAATAGGAAGGCAAAGTAACTTCAGATTCTCATAAAAATTCAATTGGGTTAGAGAACCCGTATTCTCACAGTTGTATACTTGAATCATGAATGAAGACATCAAATATATAGTTTAGTAAAGCAATTTTCCCAAAAGATAACTAAATCGCTCCTTTAGCATGCTCATTAAGCTTACAAGCGCCTCTAATTTGCCAAGACCATCCTATATCGACGCAGCGGGCATAATTAGGGGCTTTTTGCTACTTGAGGTCAAAGCCCGAGGTCACAAACTTCTTGCGTAGGGATCGACATTTATAAACAATGGAAAAGCTCCGGCGCGCCTCAGAATGCCATTGGTTGGAGAAAAGCGACACGAGAGACGTGATTCATTCAAAGTCAATGTCACATGAACTACAGACTCATCTTCACGGAAGTGGGCGAGATCAAAACTCTTTGGGGCGTGTGTCCCACTGCTGAAACCTGACCACACATCTTTCGACATCCGAAGGGCGGAGAAGCTGCGGTACGCCATTCCTTTCAGCTGCCCGAACATTTCACCGAAATCTAGCTGATGTTTGTGCATTTTAAGCTTGATAGACTTCTGTGTCCTAGATACAGCGAATGACCTTAGTGTATCGTGTTGCATTCCTGTTTATCTAAACACAAAAGCGCGGATGGGCGATTTAGAAAATCGATAGTTTCAGTGGGCACGCAGAGGCGTTGTTAGCTGAAGGCGTCGTTAACCGAGGTCGTTGTTAACTGAGCGTGTCGTTAACCGAAAATTCGGCGTACGAGAAGCGCTGTTCAAGTCTAGTAATTCTTTTAATTAAAGTTTAAGTTAGGACTTTCAGACATTCAAAATGGGAAATTAGGACATGGTAATAGAAATAAATTTAGATGAACAATACATATAGAAGAAAAGAACCTCTTACTCATTTTTCCTCATATTTCAAGCATCACTCTACAGATACTACGACTATGATTTTAGGAACTATAATACTTTTCGTGGTGGATAAAAAATTATTAATCCATCTGAATGTTATTCTGAAGAAATAAGCTTAAAAAATTATTAATACCTTGTTTCAATTAAGTGGAAAATGATTACAGGTTAAATCATGAGTTTGGTTCCTAATGGTATGGAACTACAGTGAATATTCTGTATACGATTCAAAGCCACAACGGGTATGTAACAGTTGATACACGTAAGGCAATATGAGTAAACGAGCATAATGCATAATAGACTCGATAATCGAAATCTTTAAAGGAGAGATGAAAACATTATCTCTTTTCCACTGCAACTCTTAGTCAAACCTTAACTTATAGCATTACAACTTTGTTTACGCGATACAAATGTGACACAACAGTTCTCTAGGAATTAATTTAACTAAGTAGAATCAAGGAAACTTTTACTGACCATCTATCCCAAAGATTATCAGAATTAATTTCACCGTCAAACAAAGTCCAATAAAATTTTTACCCCAATTTATTTCAGATTGTACACGAGTTGTATGTACATTTAGAATAACTGCCATTCGTAGAACGATACTCGCGAAGATCTTATTAAGTCTTTATTAAGGCGAGATTGAGGCTAAAATGTCTCTTCCATCTAACCTGTCGTCAATGCTATTTAAAAAACAGGAATAAATTTGTAAACAGAAATAGAGAGGTAAACTTCAGAAGAATTTGTGGAATTAAAGAACCTAAGTAGTAACTTAGGAAAAAATATCTCCACAGCAGGAAAACACCCACAGAGAAGTGGGGTGTGAAAATCCTGCGCAAACCTACTATCAGTACAAGCTAAAATATGTGTAGGAATCTGAGTATACAAAATCACTTGAGTAGTACTGTAGCAATAATTCACTGCAGCAATAAAAATAATAAAATTAAATCCTTTAAGTAATAATGTTCAACATAAAAAGTACTCAATAAGTGTTAAGGAAATTAAAAGCACTGATCGGGAAAGTATTGGTAAAAGAACAAAGGAGTTCCGGGAAAGAGGAATAGAAATGAAGGGAGTTGCTTCAACGTGGCCAGTAGATGATCGAAACGATACTAAATATAATAATTACCAACATGTAGAGCAAAGAATTTCCTCCCGTAAGAGAGAACAAAGAATTTCCAATATCTTTTGTTTCCATCGTGAATAATTTTCAACATTTCGATATTTCTGATTCTTGTCGGCGATAACTTAGTCAGGAGGTACTTTAGCGAGGTTTTTCAGATCATCGCGCCCTCGCCAAGCCGAAGAGAGCGATTAATTCGAAATTCTGTTTCTGCGTTTCCACCCTCGCCTTTCCCTCCCATGAGGACAAACAGTTACTCCCCTCGCATACCCAAGTGAGATGGAGGATCTCTCCAGACGGCATTAGCATACAGTCAGCTGAAAGGGAGTGCCATCGGACCAACGAACCCTCGCTTCCTTTTCCGGACAAAAGAGAGCGCCACTTCAGCAGCCCTTGCGACGCCCACACTTCCTTGTGTTGGCTCAAGCAATCGGATCCAAACGTTCTCTTCCACTCGGGGATATCCGCTATCAAATGGATTATTTTTATGCGCTCCTCCGTGGTTTAATCACAAGAAATGAATTGGTTCACGGTCATTTTTCTTCATAAAATCTTCCTAGTATTTATTATAAAATAGTAATATAACAGAACTAACTATCGCNATTTTCTTTTAAAAATTTAAGAAATAATGTTCAATGTTAAAATTACTTGAGAAGCATTAAGGAAATTAAGAACAATGCACAAGACGTATAAAAACATTGAACAGTATAGTCAATAGTCAGACAAACAGCTTACTTAGTAATAATCTTAGGCTTTTAATAAAGGATTCCTCCACGTTGGAAGAAGAGTATGGAATCAAAAGACCTCATATTCCTCCGCATTAATCGATTGCTGGAGAAAAATAATTTTTCAAAAATCTCGCTCTCATTTCTGGACGGAGTCCAGGAAGTCTCGTAGACTGAGGAAAACGTTCCAGAATGCATCAACATCAGACAGAAGCGCAAATAACGATTTCGCATTGTTGGCACCAAATGCACCCGCGGCACCTCCTGCTCGAATGGGAGTGGCGAAAGACACAGATTATGACATTAAGATCGCGTATAATCGAATTAGGAAATCGATCGAATTACAGTTTGCTGAACGGCGGACGCACGGATCAGAAAAGAATGGAAGCATTCCATCGTGTGTTTGGCCTTCCGGACAGACGTCTGCAGAAGTAGGGCAATTTATCAAACGTCAATGTCCGTTTCCAATGATTATTTCAATAGGGGCTCACGGAAGATGAATGCAGAGGAGAAATGATGAATTGGAGAGCGGTTATGGCGTTTGCTTAGCTTACCTAACATCCATTACGACGATCATAAACTGTTCTGAACGGAAAAATATAGGGGGTAAACCTAAATAATTATCCTTTTCTTTACTTCAAAGTAATTTTCGCCACATGACCTTCATTAGATATCGAAGTATTTATCATCGGTCAACTTACGTATCTGATTCATTTACTAGTGCAAGTCATGATTATTTCCGGAGACTTTTTCGTAATGCTTTCCTTTTAGTAATAATAATATGACAAAACTAAAAATAAATTTTCACAATCATATACAAGATGTAATTCAACGAGGCTGATGACAACGTACGTACTAGTCGAAAATAGTTGCCATCATGTACTCAAATCAGTGGCAATGTAAAATTAAATCATTTATCTATAGATTCAAACCATGGTTTGTTTTCAAGTGATACATCGTACTTTCTTAGCAGTGCAAGATATATTAGTTTGTATACGCTATTACGTCTTTCTGAGTATTCCATCCTCCAGTCCATCCATTCCAGTCCTTGCCCACAAAGTCTCCCGAATTTCTTGGAGAAATGTTCTGCCGGGATAGCTCAACGGACAGAGCACCCGACCGGCAATTGGGAGACCCGGGTTCGATTCCGGTCCCGTCAGAACGGGACTTTTTTCAAGTCCATTCTTCCTTGGGATTTTTCCTGGGTGCGCACCATCTTGCGCAAAGTAACCCTTACCCGTTTTCGAGTATTCCATACTTGTCAGTGGATTGCATTCACTTGTGATGTGTTCTATAGTTTTACCACTATTATTATTACTATTATTATTGATATTATTATTAAAACTATTAAAGTATCAACTATGGGGCACTAAGCAATTTTTTGGTTGATTTAACTTGTATTATTATTCAGAAAACAAACTTAATTCAATATAGGCAATAAGTAATGATAAGTAAAAAAAAAGATTTTACATTGAATTTCATTACTTCATTTTTGTTCAAAACAGCCGTACTCTCAGCATAGTTTCCGGAAGATAAATACTTATTCTTTGAAAGTTTTTCTCAAAACATGCTGGTCGGAATGAAACCGGAAGAAAGATAAGCCGAAAGACATATCTCCTTGACAAAACTGGGGAATGCAGCACCGAAAAAAGCGTGGAGTAAACACGTCCGACAGATGGAAAGAATGAATCGCCAGAATGAATAACGTGAGTGCTGCGAACAGCCTCCTGGGCACCACAATTACATTTCCTTACATCCCCGCAAGAAACGCAACACGACGCACTCCAACGACGCCCTCTAATTACCCAGGAAGTTACGTTTGCCTCTGAAAGCCGCTTTTGTATTCTTTTAAGGTCATCGCTTGAGATGCTGCACGTGCATGAAAGAGTAAGCGCATGAACGACGGAGGAAATCTATTTATAAACAACGATACGGAGAGCTCGAAAACTAAGGCGGAGTGATATTCTTCTGATTGATGGCTATCCATTTCTTCCTAAGCTCACAATTCATTGCGAGATAGCCTGTTTTTGCGAACTGACTAATGTTGTGAAAATGGGGAATGCAATCTCGGAGCCGCTCGCCTGCAACGGCGGTTGGGAAACGGCGAGAGTGACTCCTTTTCAAATCCAGGCTGAAAATCGAACACCTGCAACAGTTTTCGATAGCCATTAACAATCGACGGAAGTATTAGGGAAATACATTGAATAATAACTCGAAGTGAATACTAAAAATGTTGCACTTGAAATTATTTTCCATAATATCCTATTTCTGGTAGTGTTTTCGATCGTACTTACATCCATAAGAAATACGCTATCCCTTTTTAGGGTCAGCCTTCCAATAGCTTCGCTGTTTCCATTTACTTTCCTTTTGATTTAGAAAAATCCACACATGTCTCTCCGCATAGCTACCTTTTTTGATTCCTTACACTCCTTATCGTGATAAATAATGTATCTTATGGTCGCACCTTAGACTTCTAAAATAAAGAAGAACTGGGGAAAGGTAATGACTTTTCAATAACTTGGGGCATTCGCCGAAAGACCCAAGGATAAACAGGAGTGAAAAAAATTGAATAAACCGGGACTGGACCACATGTCAATTGCTCAGTAAAATATCAAATATGTCTAAATCTAAAAGAAGTCAAGCCAGCAAATAAATATGTAAATTGGATATAATACCACCTTATGGTGGTATTATTTACATTGATGGTGATGGTTGGTTCGGGCTAAGTATCCTTTGTCTTTAACCTAATAATTATTCTAACGCATATATTGGTTTAGAAACCTATTTTCAACCAAATGATACACAGAATAATAAGAATCGTCATTACAGGTAATTGAAGCGAGGTCTTCCAGTTTGAGGAAAGATATTCAAACCGTAATTACTGCAAGGCACAGTGGTTAGAACATCTGTTAGGAAAGGAAAAGGCCTGGGTCGAGTCCCAATCAAGTCTGTATTTTAACTTCTGTTACATTAGAGTTTTACTGTACACACCTATTCGTGCAAAGGGTTTATTTTTCCCTGATCCTTGACATATTTTTATACGTCTTATTTTAAGCATCTAATCGTGATATTATTTATAGGTGCAATGCGCGTCTTAAGAAACAACTCAAAGCTTGACTATGCCTGACAATAATTCAATCCGTTCCGAAATTATTCACACACGTAGATTTATGTTTAATATATATATAATAAACATAAAGTTAAAATTATAAAAAGAATAAAGTAAGAAAAAATATAAAGCCCTTACGTGATAAGAAAAGTAAAAAATTGAACCATCCCTCCACACCTATTTCTAGCTTGACGCGTATTCACCGTGACTCATATGAAATAGAAAAGCATTGAGTAGAAAAGGGAACGATTAAAGAGGGGGAAGAAGCTAAATCAAGCCCATTTTCTCCCCCAACACCGGTTCAATGCTAAACGGAGGCCCCCTGCCATGAAAGGGTCTCGCATATCTAACGACGATGCGATTCCTGAAACGAGAATAGACATGCATTTTGACCCACCGAGCTGGTTCATGAACTTCAAAGTCCTTCTTCCACGAAAATGTGATTGTCACACGATTTTCACACAACTATATCATAAAAACTGAAATTTTCAAATATAAAAATTACGGACAGCCGGAAAACGTTAGCACTTAGAGTTTAGACTAAAAATTTGCGAATTCATCACTCGTTATAACATTTTCATTCGATAAGGATAACTGAGTTAAGGTATAGAGATAGCCAACGAAAGGAAAGAAAAATGGAACACGGCTGTTAATGAATTAAAGGTTTAAAAACACTCCGTAAGCTGTATGTCGGCAGATGAAACTCTCCTTTAAGGGCAAACGGGAAGATTAGCGATATCTAGGAATCACCCAATGCGCATTTCGGAAACAAAGCCTTCATTCTCAAGGGCTCCAAAATTAGAAAAATAGATGGAAAAAATTTCTCATCGGTAACTTCTCGTTTGCCTCCAAACGCGAGTTTCATCGACCGACATACGGCTCACGGAGTGTTTCTTAAACTCTAATAGCCAACGAATGAAAATAGCTAGTGATGGATTCACGAGCATCTCGCAATTAGGGTTTCTGGTGAGAGAAAGGTTTCCACTACGCAAATAATTTCTCGAATTTCAACAAATTCTTCCTTATAATGAAAAATGCTAAGTCGATCTTTGTTTGTGCAGGAAACATTGCCGGAATCGTGGCGAGAATAATAATTCTCACATGAACCTTTCGGTTAACCTGAATCGCATGATCTGAAAGGGCGCTACAGTAAGCGAACATAATTGCATGACTCGTTTCGTGTAGCAATAGCCATTTAAGAGACTTCTGGAATATATTCCAATTGATTTACACCCAAAATTAGCAATTCAGATCAGCTGGCTCATAATGTTTATATTGCTATCGTGATTGATAAATCCCTTACTATATTTGACCTTTTCTCACGACACAGTTAACCTTTATCCACCTTATTTAAATATCCATTATAACAATTAAATTAATGTTCTACATTTTCCTTGAGTCGCCTCTCTAGACTATCTGAATATAAACATGTCTGATAGCAAGACATTTTTATAGGATAAAAAGTCTATAATAGCCAAACTATAGAATTGCCAGTCTTTGTCCTATCAGGAATAAAAATGAGTCTAAGAAATAATAAAGACGAAGGATAAAACTTTGATAAAGCAAATGCAAATTAACTGGATAGTCACATTCGAAACGAGGGAAAGATTTTATCCAAAATTTGTATTCAAAAGAGAAATTGTTAGCAGAAAAATCCTACGGTATTAACGTTCCCCCAAATTTCCAAGCAGTTCTGTTAGAACAGAATCTCCTTGTAGGGATCAGTACACATAACCAAGACTTCGAAGCTATGCGCAGCTATATTTAGTGCTTGTATGTTTACTTTAGTGGTAGGATGCCGCATCTGGGATTAGGAAAAACCAAATGTTAATCCCAAAGGGTCCCTAAACACTACTTTGGATCCTCAGGCACTAACAATAAGCCACACCCTTGACAGAGAACGGGAGTAATCATAGGGCTTCTTTGGGCAATAACCGCACGAGGTTTACATTGAGTCGGATGTGCTGTAAGGCGTGAAAATCGATTGTGACATTGAAGGCGATGGCCAAGATCGGCACTGCGAGAGATAATAATTTGTATGAAGGATTTGGAAAAGTCAAAACGGATACCAACATTTCTAAGTAATACAGGGTTCAATTCCCAAAGGTGCAGTAATTTATAAACGAGACTGCGACTGAAAGGAATTTCATAACGGCACTAAAAGAAATAATTATCTTCAAAGATTTCACTAAAATAGACTATATTTAGCGGAATATTTGCAAGTATTTTTTCGTTCAGCTCATAGACAATACCACTATTACGAAAGGTGCGATATCACAGTTTATTTTAATTAAATACCATGATAAATTTTCCATTATCTCTCCTCCTATTTATAATCGTCCCCAGACAAAGATACATCGATACATCAAAGCGTAAATTGCTTTGAAATTATTCTTATATTGCAAAGGAAAACATTACCACGGTAAATTTACAGAAATATAAAATGATAATAGGACATCATTCTCCTTAGAAAAGGTACCCAAGAAACAGTTCACCGATTATAGTAGAGATATTTTACTTTTAAAGAGAGAATTGCTTTCCGCTTGAGCTGTATTAGGATGGAAAATAATTTGCATTGTTATTTGTAGAACTTTCGAAAACTTTTTATTGTTTCCACCCTTGACGAAATATGCCTCATTAAGCTCGCCTTTCATATTATTCTGCGGCATAAATAGAGGTGAAATAATAACTAAATGACAATAACCTGCAACTATTACGTTAAATCTGCTGTAATTGTGGCTAACATATGGAACTTCACCAAATCAAAATGGCTACAATCGTTGAGGAATGAACAACAGTTTTCTTATTCGACAGCTTGAAAAGTGCAGTACCTATGTTAATTGAAGCGATTTTTTTTAAAGTTTTTAATCGCTATTTTGAGGAAAACTAAGATTTATACTGCCATATAGAATTAACTCCTTGGACCGTGACTTCGCGGAAGGATTCCATGAAGAAACAAGGAAAACGAATTTTCCTATTTCCATATGCTGCCAAAAGTTGATAAAATCGATACGTTCAGGCGTAGAAAACCATAGAAAACAGGTTGTAAATTTTTCTTAAACGTGAAAGGTATTCTAACCACAGAACTAACATGCCAGGTAATCTAACCACTGATTACCAGTTCATCAGTTCAATATTTTCCATAAAGTGATTACCATTTCAGTGGTTAGAATACCTCAGAAAGTGGGAGGCCTGGGTTCGAGTCCCAGTCATGTCGCTACTTTCCAAAACTGTTATTCCTTGGGTTTCAGCCGTATGGCTCTTCCTTGCTATGTTATACACATTTCCTTAATCATTCAGACATGCCCTTCGGGAGACTTGCTGGATAACTTAACGGTCACAGTAACCAACCTGTAATTGGGAAATCCGGGTTCGAGTCCCGGTCCTATCAGACTTTTTCCATATCCGTTTCGTTTTGGGAATACACTGAAACAATGAATAGACCTCCTGAGAAAAAAAAATACCAAAAATCTAAAGCAGAAAAATTAGATAAACCTCCCTTAAGTCTATCAATTATGAAAAAGAGGGAAGGAATAATAGATTACGTACTTCTGCATGAACGTCTAGTTTTCCCAATGATTTCATAGATTCGGGCAGAATGAAATTTTAGCCTTTCGTTGCGACGATAATGATCATATTGTAGAGAAAAATTATTTGAGCGAGACTATTTTTATAGCAGTAGTAGTATTGCTATAAGTGATTATGCAGCCAAGGGTATTTCATACGTCAGCCCCCACCGGGAATCGAACCCGGGATCGCTTCGGTTCACCGAAGTCGAACGAGTTGCCCACTTGGTTTTCCTGGAGCCCCTACTATAATTATTGTATGTTATTTGGCGACTCTTATTTTTGAATAGCTGTTAAAGAAGATTCACCTTCTAGAGAAAAAAATCGTCGAACTTCCGAGATAATAAAGCCAATCAAGTTTTATGCTAAAAATAAATTACCGAGGCGACTCAAACGTGATCAAACGTAAAAGTCAAAATTAAATCCGGGGAATATGTGAAGATCGAAAGAGAACGAAATGTGAAAGCCAAGGATGCGGAGTGAGGAAAAGAGGCCAAATACAATGCGGCGATGTCGTAATGCATACACAGCGGAATCCGTAGGACAAGTGAAGCTCCCTTGTATCATTAAACTGGAAAACAACGGAAATTGGAGAGAAAAAGGGATTGGAAAAGTGAAGGCTACGACAATTGCGAGAAACCTTTACAAATGGATGTGCTAACCAGTACCAGAGATCCACAGTTTGAGGATTCTTTGAAGGACGTTTTGTATTCCCTCATGCTTTTCTCTTCGGCAAATTATTTCATTACTTCCGTCAATACGAATACTTCCATCCATCTACAATATCAGTTTCCTTCCCTTGCTGTAGATTGTATCAAAAAGCCTTCATATCAAATGAGGAAAACGTTTTGCAAAAATTATAAATTTATCATTTCCTATAATTCTTAGGTTACGTTCAGTGAAGGAAGTTGCGGCCATGATAAGAATTTCTCGACATTTAAGCAGCGTTCAAACCGATACATCAATTTAACTCAGGAAAAATATAGCAATTCCATGTCCAAAAGGAATGAGATGTTTACATGTTACCGATTTTCACAAATCGTTACCTTAAGAACAACAGATGAAATAAGAAATTCTGTAGTAAATTCCACATAAAATACACGACCGGTTTCGTCGCCGCGACATCATCAGGTACCTAAAGTTAGTCGAATTTTCAACAGAATTTCGAATTTCATCAATATGAAAGACTTCCAGTTAAAGAAAACAAAAAAGAAAGTTACTCCAGAGTCGGTAACTTTAACCATTACGAACAATTGCTGAAGATGTTTAACTCTAAAGTATTTGAAACTGTAACTGTTACTGATAAAAATTGAATTAAATATCGGAAATGAAGCTAACTAACTAAATATCTGAAGATATTTATTCGTTCCTTGTTTATTAACTCGTAAAAGACAGATGCGATTCCTTAGAAAACCTTGATGTACTTTATATGTAAAGTATGATTTTTTTTAAATTTCACCATTTATGATTTAGCTCTAAATAAAAGAGTTTAGGATTATAAAAGCAACAGCGTCCCCTAATTTTATAGTACTTCATTACGGTGATAGTATCAAAATACCAAGTTAGATTTAAAGTTACAAAAAGTGCGCCTAAAACACAATTACTTCTTGAACCGATAGAAAAAACAAACGGGGGGTATTATAAATAAAAATATATAATAAAGTTTACTATAACTAATTTATTATTACATGACAAGTATAAATTTTCCTCATCTTCTGCACACGCCGAACCACGAGTGTAGCCAGGATTTGTCTATGGGAGGGGTTTTCAGAGGCTTGAAGTTATCAATGCACTGCCTACAATACAGGAGCAGGAATACTTCCTCCCAATATCTAATGAAAACTGATTTATTTTGACATAAATCCCTGCGAGTCTCAAGTTAAGTTTGTATGGCATACATGTCAGAGGCCATCATTTCGAATCCTTTCGTTTATCGTTGGCTCTGTTCTCATATTGGGGGGAGGGGAGTTTGAACCCCCAAAACCACCCCTTGGCCCCTCTGCACTGAGCCAGTCCGTAATTTCTTATGAAAGGATTTCAAAAACAATCGAAGATCTAAAAGAGCAGAGTGTGCAAAACTGGCGGATGGAGAGACTCAAAGAGACACTCGAGATAAAAATCCGCAGGAGGTCAAGTGGCGTATTCGACGATGATAACCCAGGGCGTCTCTAAAGCGGGGAATGTACTCGACACGAGAGGTAAACAGATTGGAGATGTGGAGCATAATTCGAAACGAGATAACGCGAGCTAGGTAAAAGAGCGCAGATACGGGCGGTCCTTAACCTTTACGATACCTCTAACAAGTGCGCTTTTCGGACGTTTTCTTAACCTTACGACCTCGCTTCTTTCCGCATGCTAATCATATCTATTCTGAGGAAATCTATACCCTTAGGAATCAATACGCAAACTTATTACGGTTACTGTCGCGATAAACAATCTAAATAGATAAATCCATGACGAATTTCTCCTGTATTGAAAAGTGTTGGAATAAACTTGTGGTATATTCAAAATCATTTTAATAACTGTTAAATGATAAAAACAGCAACTGTTTGTTGATAACAATAGTAAATGTGTGTTGAGTAAGTTGACTTTGTTGACTTCCTTGAAAAGAAAGGGAATAAATTCATCAAAATGTAAATATGTACACAGACTCATAATCTTTGTTTAAATTGACTAAATCCTTTCTAATCTATAGGATTTTGATGTCCTAATGTTCTTAACTTCTTTATATTTATTGTTAATTATATTAAATTTAACTAAATTAATTTGTATCATACTCTTCATTTTACTTATTTCATTCTAATTAAATTTTCTTTTCTTTTTTCATTTAATTTCACATTCACTTCTCACTGTTTTCACGGTTTTTTCACCTACCTTCTTTGTGGGTGTTTACCCGAACAGTGAGGTTTTTTGTCTCCTTTAACCTTCAGTTGAAAAGATTTTTTCCCCGCAAATCCAAAACTGTTTGTATTGTTGTTGTATTATAAACATTAACTTTAACAGACGTATTACCAATTGAGGATAGGAGGAAGAGTGGCCAACTTGTCCTAATAAATAGTTCATTCACACAATGATTAAGATGGAATGCACTATTTCCTCCGCGAAAACAATAATAGTTAAAGCCATCAAAACTGCTAATTCTTTACTTTCATTATTATATTATCAAGCGCTACGTCAATTAAATACGTCGATTTGGATTTTAATAATGTATTTTCAACTCAAAAAAAACGAAGAAAAAATCAAAGATTTACTTTCCACAGAATTTCAATTCTGTGGAAAGTAAATCTTTGATTTTTTCTTCGTTTTTTTAAATGAAATTCCACCAGATTTCACTTAGTACTTTTAATTTTTTTCAACTCAACTTATAAGAAAATATCTTTGTGGAATGATATAATGGATATGATTTGAGAAAGGGTGATTTTTTAAAGGTTCATAAGATTTCTTCCTCACCTTGATCTGGATATTTTTACGACTACGCAACGTACATAAACCGTCGAAAGTGAATCAAGAATTCAAACTTCTGAGCAGAGGATAATGAAAATAAATCTGAATTCTGGAAAAAATACACGAATAAACATGCAAACACCGAAATAAAATACAATAGATCAGTGAACATCATGATCTTTCAGTTTATAAGAGGCAAGATAAACAAACGGTGCCGACGGGACATAGGGAATTCGACATCAGTCGACTTCTCGTCGAATCCAGCCATTAAAATAACGCATGAAAATTGTTCATTTTTCTAGCGATATAGATTTAAGAGGTCATGAATCATAACTAATCATGTTCAATATTAAAATTAATTATATTACTATAGAGAGAGTAACTTATAACAATGATGTCCAAGTTGAAACAATATTCGCCAATCCAATCATTGAATATTCCGATCATAGAATCCTGGGGCCGTAACTGAATCTAATACGGAATGACAGCTGATATCTAACTAACCTTAAAAAAATAATGTATAAGTTACACGCTTATAATACTAGCAGATCATAGAAAAGATTTACTTGCCTGTAAATGAGTACGCGTGCGCAATTTCCTAGGCTACACATTGATTTCTGTTCATTCGAACTTCACAGTTAACAATACCATTCGCGTTGAATAAACGCAGCGCGGGGCAGAATGTATAAAATAGGAACCTAAGAAGCTGTTGTTTCATACTTCTTTGAAAAACGTAAAAAACATTTCTGATTTTACCATGAGTTGATTCGTCTTTAGCGAGGCATTAGTTAATCCAAACACGTAGCGTAGCCAGAGTGGGGTTTTGGGTATTAAACCCCCAGAGCCAAAATGGGTATTAAAACATCGAGGTTATGGGAGATAAATTGTAAATGTTTAAATGTTTAGAGTCACATACGGCACAGGTGACTCGCAGGGAATATATAAATAAAAATCTGATTCCATTTCCATTACAATTAGAACAAAAATTGCCTCCCCCGGAAATGTGGGCAATTTTGCGTTTACTCCATGGCTCACAAATCCCCAGAGACAAATCACCTGCCAAATAAAAAGACTAATGTAAGAGAAACGGGCGAAGACCACCTTCTCACGATTAGCGTTCGCCTTCTGTTACCAACGTGAACGCTAATCTTTAGAAGATTAGAGAGAAATTTGACGCAATTGTCGAAAATATTTCGAAATTGATATAATTTCATTTGGCTAGAAAATTATTTTCTTCTGTACTAGATTGAAATCGAATTTATACATAGTTTTTTTAATTTGAAACATTAAGAATCATCCACAGTCATTCCTATAGTTTGAATTGGCCTAATTGGATTTCTTATTCTACAAAATAGCGATCTTAATTTATTTATAATTTATCAAGTACAGTTCACAACGATATTGTTTTTTCCATTAATTTTCTATTTTTCTCGTTCATTTTTCTGCGATTCTAGTTCCAGATGAAACGTTAATACTAAATCTCACATTACAGCCGTATACAAAAGTAGAAAAAATGCATTCGAAAAACTATTGATATTTCTTTACCTGACGAAAACCAAGTAAGAATATTATGTTGGTAAATAATTAATTAATTCTGGCGACAAATGGAGAAACTTATTCATATTTAGTTCAATGAAAACGAAACCTTACTCCGTATACGAAAATATCGGTCTCTCGAAACGAGTCGTGTTTTACTCTAATGTATTTTCTATGGACGAAGTGAAATTTTGTTTACATTTAACTAATTAATACATTGGTATTTAATCAGTTTTTCTATTGCTGTAAACATAAAAAACATACATTTCAAGCGAAATTAGCAACAAGCATATTCAAGATGCGATTTTCTGCCTATTTACTTAGATTTTCTTAAGAAATCGGCCTTCCAAAATCTGTGACTAGAAATAATATTTAGGAAAAAACTGTATTAAACCGCTATTATTATCGAAAGTCCAAGAACTCTTTTCAAAGTCTCCATTAGGCGCGCAGTAAGCTTTAATTTGCTGTATGCGTAAATAACACCTGCCAACTAGGAAAATCTTAGCAGTCTTTCATACATAACATCACGATGAAATTTGCGAGAGAATATGAACATTAATTTTTATTAATGCGGATATTTCTATTCCAGCAAAAAGGTCAAAGAAGCTTTCCATTCTTACTAATAAAGAAGAGAAAGGGAGAGAAAGAAATAGCACTTTTTTCCCTATCTTCATTACAACACCAGACGGATCTTCAATCTGAAATTCACCCTCTCTATTTTATGAAAAAAGGTGAAAGGTAATTTTGCACTAAAAGGTGTGCGCTTAGGAGTTTTCCTTACCCGCAAAGACTCCTTTATATCTTACTGTTTTGGCACGATAGCTTAATAGGCTACAGTAGTCGCCCAGAATCCGGGTTCGAATCCCGGTCCTGTCAGACTTTTTCCGGAGACTTTCTATTGTAACCCAGAAAACATTGTACTCCAGCAAAATACGAGGAAAATGAAGATAAGAGAGAAACGAATTCTTTGTGTAAAGCATTCTTTCGCATCAGTTACGCGTATGAACCTGGCGAAAAATATCTTCGACTATATTTCAGTTGAAAATCTCACAGAAAGCTGCGTCTATGCGGAAACAGATGCGATCCCCGCGATAGACATGGTTCTAGCCGTACACATAGCACAAAGCTATTACCTTTCATAATGTGAGAAAAAGCCTCGCTCCTCCTGCATTCCATTTGCACTTTCCCAATCTCCGACACAACCTCCGTGTCGGACACGTCTGGATATCATCGCGAAACGTGTCATCCCTTCCTTACGATAGTTCCGTCAAAAATCACGACCGTTTCTCCATCATTAATTCCGGCGCCGGAGATATTTATAACCAGCTCCGTTAAGAATTTCGAACTATAAATTTGTTTGTTTCTCCCAATTAGCACTCAAACGACGGCTCAATTGCAATGTGAGATTTACAATTTATATTCTAAGAACTAGTAACCAACCTGTCAAGCATGACGAAACTTAATTTCGTTTAAAAATATATCTAAATATCTGGTATCTGGTATATATCGTATTTATCTGGTCCTCCAAAGCCAGGAACAGTTCGTCGTAAGATCATAATAACTCAACATAACAATATATTTCTTACCATTATATATAATATTACTGTTTCCAAGTCATGAAAACCTACTTTACGTACATTTCTTATAGAAAAATATAAGAACTGTTATCCCCGTGTACTTATATGGGATAATTCATGCGTACAAATTCTGCGTAGAAGAAAAACACTGTCATCGGACAAGTTACGTTTAAGAACCAATCGACATCGATATATCATAGTTCTACGTAACTCACGTAATTTTTTAAGTTTTGTATAACTATTCATAAAGAGCTACAATTTTTATTAAACATTTTCTTTTAATGCCTAAAATAGCCCTTGGTCCCAATTAAACAAATGTCCTATAAATAAAAATAGAAAGTTTCTGTGTGTTCGCCTTAAATTCGAGAGCCAGAAGTTGCACGAATTACAATCCGGAAAGATTCTCTTCCCAGCACAGAAAATAGATTCTTTTTATTCACCCGACTGTCCCCGATTCGACTCCAGACGAGAAAAGCGTTTCTACAAGGAATTCATGCACAGTTCACCTTTATTTTTTTCAGTGTACAACTCTTTTACTTTAATGACATTTATGACGAAAAATGCATTGTTCGCATGCTTGATTTCAGAAGAAAAAATGAAAAAGTCTGCCGTAGCCGGGCCTCTAACCCGGATCTCTCATTTGCCGGTGACGCCATTTACCACCATAACCTCAGATATCAAAGGAGTTCTGTAGTGATAGCTTAATGACCTTGTTCTGTAGTGATAGCTTAATGGTCAGAGCAACCGTCCGGAAAATGGGAGATCCAGGTTCGAGTTCCGGCCACTGCAGACTTTTTCTCCTTAATTTCTTCATTTGTATTACAAACAGTCACATTCTAATGTCTCTAGCAGTTGAGATTATCAAACGAATTTATTCCCGTTCTTTATACAAGGATGATTCCAAATCGAATCCTGGGAATACAAAACGATAAATCCACAAGAGTTTAAAATTAATCAGATCAGAAATTTCCATTAAAATACCGTAAATATAATATTTATCAGCTCTATTAACGTCAGAAATTTTTTTAGCAAAAATTTCAGCAGAAGCAAAGGTTTTCTGAATCTCTTACAATTCTACGGCGACGAACTGTATTAAAAAACTAATTTATTCCAAACACTAATTGATAAGAGTAAGAATTGAGGAAAACAGAGGCGACTAAGACACATTCCTAAGGAAGTTGATGCTCAGGGTGGGTCCAGATGGAAGAACTGTCACGATATAAAAAAAATTAAAGGCTTCTCCCAAATATGAGGGACGTGAGAGAGGATATGAATCACATTCAGATGATGACCCAATCTCAGAAATCGGTCCACTGCTTCCTGTGATGCAACTCCGCCAGCAAATTAAAACGCAATGTAAATGACGTGTGCACGTGTTGCTAATTTGAAAGACTTGACCGTGAAACTGGAACAATCGGAAAAAGATCCTAACCTTGATTTTTTATTTCCTGCTCATAAACGAAGAAATAAATGTGAGTACTTTTATAGGGGCCGTTTCTCACTCATTGCATACATTTAGAAGTCCATAAACTAAACAATGCCAAAAATTATTATTTACACACACCAAGAACTTTTTGAACTAACATAGGTTAACTACAGTGCATAAATCGTTGATAGCCTTCATGAAAGGTCGTCCGAAATTGAAATACGAAATCGATAGGGAAATTTTCTCAAAGCAACAAATTAAGTGGATGCCCAGAGGGAAGAATAATTACTTGATGAACAGTTGCTCCATTTCTCATGATAGGAAATCGGCTTTTATTCAGAAACCTCCTAAAGTACCGTGGGAAAGTAGAACAATAACTCAAACGCCATTGTCCGTAAATTATTGTAAGTACCGAAGACGTCTCTACATTACATTTCAGGTTTTGAAGAAGTAATCTTCTTTTAAAAAATGCAAAATACCGTGTAATGATATAATTCACCACATTTAACAAACTAAGACACCACATGCCATTGAAATCATAAAATTTGGTCGGAAAGGTAACGAATAAAATAAAATTTACAATGAATGCAACATTTATTCCAAACTCCGCAACAATGCTCAAACGTTTTTGGCCCTCAAATCGCAACATCTTCACTTTTAATGATTCCCATGAATTTGACTTAGAAGCTCTTGTTGTTAGATTAAAAGAATAACTTCAAGGAATAATGCCAGCACCGCTGTGGTATTCCGGTTACCTTCGAATTCCACAATACATTGCAATTTCTTATTACTTTTTAAAACAATAATTTGTAGAAATCAGACAGCCATCGATGTAAGCCAGTACAGTTCCTACAGTAATAGAGCGTTATCTTTGCGAAAAGTTTATGAGGACATTATTAACAAAGAGCCAGGAAATCAAGAAGATTCAAATTTGTTTATCTCGATAAATAATGAAATAAAAAATTTCCAGGAGATAAAGGAGGAAGACTTGAATTATAAAATAAAAATTGATCGAATAAGGACCGCAGCATCTAACACAAGAGCCTAGAGTCGCGGATACCCTTTAGGGTAAATCTTGAATCGAATCGCCAGCCTCTGTACAGATTTCGAATAAATAGGTGATGCGTTGCAACGTTTACACTAAAATCTGCAAAAATGCATGTTTTACCCCCTGCAATACTTTCAGTTGACATCAGTCATCTGAATAATTTGACGCATCCTCTTTAACCTTCTTTCCTGAAGTAATTTTGTCTTCCCACTCAGTGCTTAAAATTTTTCGTCTATCTCTAAATCTAAGTAAGATTAGTTCATAAGCTCTTAAAAGGAACGATGTCACTATACATGATACAGTGCATTCCCGGTAACTTTCTCAGAGAAAGGATACAGATGATGATTCAAAAAACAACCCGGACATCCAAAAGAATTTCATTATTGCAGGCAAACTTTGCGTGCAAAACTCAATAATAAAATGCCAAATTATGGCAGACCTACAAATAAAGAAGATCTCGGGTATTTTTATAACATAACAATTATAAAAGGAAAGAAGATTTTCTTATTAAGTAAAATAATTTTTTCTAGGCTTACAAATACTAATAATCTATCTTAATTCAAGTTTTCATTAAAATCTCTGAGTACCATCAAAGATTTAAGCTTAGCTGTGATCTCAGGATTTAATGTTACACTTTAAACCAGAGGGGGGAAACGCTATTTCATGGGAATGCCACATTTACCATTCGGCCACATGTGAAACCATCAGGTTACTCTTGAGCAGCGAATTGCCTACATTCAAATAGTTTATCATCGTAATTGTGTTTGAGTGTATGAATTCATTGGCTGAATGACTTAAAAGAGAACTTTTTAATTTTTCTTTTCACTTAGTGGCATTAGAAAAGACTTGGAAACAAAATTATTTAAATGCGGGCACTTGTTTCAGAAAGTGACTAAGGCCAAAATGTATATATGATCAAAATGGCCACATTTAGCCGGAAGGCTAAATGTGGCCTTTTCCACCCGCGGTCTAGACGCTGAATCGAAATTTATTCGATTCCAATAAAATTCATCACCACCGATTTGAAACCGAACCGAAACTCGAAGCTTTAATTCCCTCTAATTTCGGCATAAAAAAATAATCCAGGAGAAGATGTATACACATGCATTTCAATGCCAGGCTATCTGTTTTTAAGCGTTAGCGATATTGCATCCTCTACCTATACACTTCACTATTCCTGCAACCTCCATTCGCTTCAGACATCCATACATCTTTCGACACATTCCCTTTCTTCACCACCTCAAGCCAGCTTCCCTTGGCGTACGTAACTCCCTTTGGGACTTCTCACACGCAACATCTGCGTCATTCTGTTTTCAGGCATCCTCTCCATGTGTCTAATTCAACGAAACGCACCCCTTTCATACTGGTCACGCACACTGTTTTGGTCACCCTAATTTTGTCTGAGAAAATAAGCAGTAAAAAGTAACAACTGTGACCAAAATTCACAATATTCTCATCATACACAAGGAAAACGAAACGTAAGGGCTTCAGAGATTACCACAAAAATAGAAAGTAGTACGATAGGTTCCTTTTATACACCCTTCATGACCAAAAGCAATTCACACACACACAGCATCACGTCTCGGGAGGATATTACACCATAAATGCTGAATCTATAAGAACGATCCCCCATCGAGTTATTCACAAGCACGACTTTTCATGTTTCTTTTCAGTTTTCGGTTTTTCGTTTGGTTTCACTTTTTCATTTCATCTTTAATTTTTTCACACCATTATTTTTATTGTTTCATGTCATGTAAAATGACTTCTAGGAATATGACCGACCTATTTAGAGAGGGTAATTTTCATCGTGAAATTTTCTATAAGGAAAAACTTAAACAAAAAAGTGTGGGGGACTTTTCCTGATTCTAATATAATAAAAAAATTAAGAAAAAAACAAAGTAATACCAAATGCGTAAATAATGAAATACCAAAAAGTAATTTCAAAGTAAATGGCGACATGAGCGACCTAAATAGGCGACACAAGATATTTTGTACGAAGTATATTCACCTGATCCTCTGAAAACACCAAAAACGATTTTTACTCGTGATTTTGCCCAATGGAAGCACTAAAACTATTACAATTAGTTTAAATTTTCAAAAGGTGGATAAAGGCGAGAAGATAGGTTTGTTTTTTCTTTTATCCACAAATTTCATTTTTATATTTTATTTCGTCCATATAATCAGGAAGAAATATTAACTTTGGCAAACGACAGAAACCATAATTAAGAGCAGAAATGAAATATTACCTACATCATGAAAAGCAATCACAGCGATAATTATAATAATAGGAAATAAAATAAACCTGTGAAAATGATTAACAAGGACGTGGGAAAGACAAATAACGAAGCACGGAAAGCCGTGCGGCTGAATCGCAAGGTTATACAGGTGTGAAAAATAGCAGCGACTGGGACTCAAACCCAGGTCTCACACTTTCCGGGCAAGTATTCCAGCCACTGAACTACCACAACTCATCCCTTTCACACTATAATGGGAATGCTTTGTGAACAGGGCACGTAGTGGCACAAACTACCGCCTGAGGTCCAAAAAAGCTGCATGACTGGGGCTCGAACCCAGGTCTCCCTCTTTCTGAGTAGGTATTCTCACCACTGAAGCACGAGTGCCATGCCGCGTTACTTCTAAATGAAACTACCACGTACAGGAATTCACACTCACAGAAAGAACATTTACTTCAGAAAAAATGTCTTGCGACTGATGGCAGCGCCTGGTTTCGTCTTCTCGCAGAATAGTTACACCTATTAATAGGGCACATCATCTTCTAACATTTTTGGCGTGTTTTACGAGGCAAAGTCTACGAATCGCAGAATTGTTTAACACGTCGCTGAATGGCAATGTTTTGAAACATTTCGCAACAACATAGATAATTACCATATATCCGCATTTTTCGAATTTCCCGTTAACATATGAGGCAATCTTGCCCATAAGCACCCAAGCGGTGGTTAATTACGAATTCAAAAGCAAATACGCGCTTCCTGAGTTCACGAAGAATAAAAACTATTTTACCGCGCTACTGGCTGTAAAAAATCAAGTCCCACCTCCGCTCTCCGAATCATAATCGTTGAGAGAACAGTTATGCAGAAACAGAAGCGGTTCCGGCCTCCTTAGAATGCATCGCATTCATCTGTTTAATTATAACTGGAGAGCATAACGGCTTCTCTTGCATGATTCCGATCGAAAGTGATTGCGAATGGAGAACTGATGTTTTCCTAACTGTTACCTCGACATGAACAGGAATATCGCCCTTTTCACCGTTTCCAATGCTCTTTTCTATTTTCCACTCCTTGGTGATACAAATTAACGAGAGTAATCTACGATGAGGAGGATTTTAAAACAGCAACTATCCTGGAATTTCGCCTTATGTTATACTCCCGTAAATTACAGAACGGGCGTAAAAAATTCCAAGATTTCGGAATATAATGTTCCTTTTCGTCAACAGGACGACGCGCAACGCTTTCCTATTGAAATCATATAAACCTTTAATTACATTTACCGATATTCTTCCTGAAAGGTTCGGGGTTGAATAAAGCGAAGTTTCTCAGTCTACGATGCGCAAGGAATTACTTGGTGAGCCGAATAATCTCTGCAATTTCATAACATGTATAATTTTAATCTATTTATGCCATAAAATATTCAAGATTGTTTTAAATGAAATCATCCCAGATAATTTTTTTAAATTAATTACGCTAGAACATTTAAAAAAATAGACCCTATTAAGACCTATTGCCCATCTATGGTGATGAAATTCATAATAAATACATAAAAGGGGTTTCTTAAATTTTTCCTGCGATGGAACACCGTGAATCCTGAAATTTTAACGGAACAACTTATTTCGTAGGGTAGGAAACGATACATAACAATTTTTTACATTTTTAAACAACGTTATTGTATTCAATCGCTAAACTAACAACTTAACAACAGAAAAACTAACTCACTAACTAAACAAACAACTGAAAAAGATAACAAATACTTTATAACAAATTAATTTCTCTAGAAATATGAACGATACTTTATCTGGAATAAATGACACAATAATTTACCTGGAATAAAAAATTTAATATCCAGCGAACACGCTGAAGTAATTCTACAGAACGAAGAGAAAATTCATTACCTAAAAGTCTACTCATGGTTCCCGGTATTTTCGAAGAAAATTTCTAGCATAGCATAAATAGTTCACCCACAAAAATATTAAGGTTCTATTAACTCGAATTCAAACACGTGAATAAAATCAAAATTATCATGCGATGAAATTGAATTTGCTTTCGACTATTTTACTTTCACTTCCCGAATATCAAATTCTCACACCAATAAATTATTAATCAGAAATAATGAGAGGCTTAAACTACGTGGAATTTAATTCCTATATTTAAAGCAAATCCTAGTCATATTTCTTTTCTTTCATGCTGGCCATACTACGAAATCACATATTTTTTACTATCTCCTAAAACTGTATCCTCTTTGCAGTAATTACGAATTAAAGGTAAACACAACGAGGTAAATATCACGAAAGGAATAGAGGACAAAAACCCTGTTCTAAATACCCGCATATGCCAATGTTTAGATAGCACGACACCTGATTCCAATATCCCGTAATTGAAAAGCTTAGATGTAGCCCCGGACATAGCTTATATTGATTTTCTATTTCCGACGTATTCCTCCTCTTAAGGCAGTCGCACAGCACATAGTGTCCGTTTAAAAATGAACGTTTTGGAACTATTACCGGACTTGCCTTCAAGCAGGAAAGGGTGAACTTCTCATGTACCGAAACGCCTACCCTCTGCTCAAAGACGGCAGATGATGACCTTCAAATTCAAACTCAAGTCCTTCCAGATCCACGGATCGAATGAGATGATATCCGGGTTGAATTGAATATCTGATAGATCGCTGAACCAAGGTGTTAGTTTTATGATAGGCCAATATGATAGTGTATGACAGCAAACATTGTCCTTCCCCGGCCCTTTTCGCAGTCACGTTAGCTAGGACTCAAAGATGGCCCGAGAGACACCCAATCACAACTGTTTCTTTAAATATACCTCTAATTTGAATGATGCACCGAATATACATCCTAAATACTTGCTAATCATTATCGCAAAGAAAACAATACATATTTAAATACATACACAGTAAACTCCCGATTATCCGTGGACGGATTTTCCAAGCACGATTTTTTACTCTTCGGCGATGTTTAACGTGGTCTTTTTGAAAAAAAATCAAACACGAATAACATTTAAGTACTTCCGAGTTCTAATACATGTAAGACCTTCTTACGGATCAGTGGGAACATTACCATAATGCCATTGTCGCTGTTAAAAAGAGTATATGATAATATAACGGATTATGAGGGAAAATATAATTTTTTTATTGATATAAATTATAAACATTATAAAATATGAAAGTGAAAGTTCGGATAATCCGGGTTCTCGGAATATTCGTGCATCTGCTCCCCATCATTATCGCGGATAATCGAGAGTCCATTGTAATATGAAATAAAATTTTCTGATATATGATATCAATAAAGGTGTTCTCAAAGCCCACCGAAATAAATCAACACTACCGATTCAGCATGATTTACATCGATCAATCGAATACCGAATCTTTATTAAAAAACTAAACGATTGTCAATATTGTAAGTATACGGTAGAGTATAAATCATTCAGGAACGTTATTCGATTTGGAAGGAAAATGTGAAAGCGCAAATCTTTTGGAGAAAATAACACAAGTGAAAATATGTTATTTAATCATATTTCCACGCCCGTTCTGCTACAGTAACAACGATTTAATTCACATATATTCATTATGAACACAAAAGACCCACCAAACCTCAGACGAATGAAAACGTTAACATTTCAATAAATATAAATACATTAACATTCCGAGATCTTCCTAATGTTTATCCGCATTTTTGCTGCATTTTAGCAATAGTACTAAGTAAAATTTATGGGTCCCTAGTCTCAAGCATTCCTAAGGAAGTTTACAAATACTAATTAATGCATTAAACGATAAGGCAAGGGAATTTGGAATTTGTAAGAAAAACTAAATGAGATTTACCAAAATAAACAATGAGATTTACCAAAGGGAAGAAAGCTAAATTAGATCAGAGTAGATGGTGAAAAACAAGAACAGGTAGATAATTCCTCATACTAGGGAAGTGTGCTATCTTCGGATGGGAGATGTACAGATGTGTTCGAAAAAGAGTAGCATTGGCCAAGGAAGGTTTCGTGAAGCGAAGGGAAGTGATAACTTGAGGTCTCGATAACGGAATCAGGAAAAGATGGGTAAATCCTAGGTGTGGAGTGTTTTGAACGTGGACCTTAAGAGAGGAGGACATTCAAAGATTAGAGGCCTTCGAGATGTAGGTTTGGCGTAGAAAGGAAAAAGTAATAGGAAAACAAACACAGAGGTACTAGAGATGGTCTGGGAGGAGAGGGTTTTAATTGAAGTAATTAAGCGTCGACAGAGGAAATGGGTGGGTCAAACATGGAGAGGAGAGGGATTGCTGAAGAATGCAATTGAGGGCAGAATACAAGGGAAAAAGTACAAGGAAAGACAAAGACAAAAGTTGTTAGATGACATTAAGGGTTGGGTAAGTTACCAAGAAACAAAACATTTGGCTCTGAGTAAGGAATATTAAGGCACGTGAACCTACGGAAAGGTAGAACACTTATGACTGTAGACTCCAGCAATAGATGTAAAATAATGCCAAGGAACCTTCGCAATATTGGTCCGCTACACCGCTGATTTTTAATCAACAATCTGCCCGCGAGTCGGCCCGATTCCAACCATGAAAAATTAATCAAGCGCGGATTTTCCGTAAGCAAAATGAGGCATCGCGAACTACCGCTCCTTTTCTTTCAGCCTCGGTGATTTTCCCCGAATATACGTCTTTAATTTTCCGCAGTGGTTACGGGAACAACGGAGTTGGCAAAACACTTGAAAGTCAGGTTAAAAATATAAGGTTATCAAAGCGGAAAACAAAAAAAACATGAGAAAATAACATTTGAAATACTGTTTTTGCCACCGCAGAAAGAAAATTTCCCTCCTACAATTTTTAGAACAATTCCTGGATTGCAAATTGTTCTCATAAAATATAAATCTAGAGACTTAAATCTGCTTTAAAGAAACGAAAGGATTTCATGCCTTAGAGCAAAAGTGACCTGCGGCTATATACGGCCTTTTCTTACCTTCTTTAAAAAATACGACGTTAAGTTATACTGTTCAACGTTCTCACGATCCACGTAGAGCAAAAATAAACAGGAAAATATTCTGCTTTGGTTTGCTAACCGATTAAATTCGTTTTCCTTCCAAGTAATCGCTTTTCGACTTCTTAAATTAAGGCAAAACGAAAATTAGGAGCGGTCTGAAGGTTTCGGATGCAAGTTTCCAATAAAAAAAGATCTACCAAACGACTAACTAAAACTTTCACGCATCGAACTCATCTTTAGTTTCCGGAAATTTTCTTTTCGTTAAACTTCCACTTTTCCAGCCTAAGATTTCAGTTAGTTGCTACTCTTGCTGTGTTACCACTGCCATAACCTCAGGCGGCTGACGTATGCAGACAAATTTAGATTCAAATGTAGAGCCTTTTAAGTCAATTACGAGAAGCAGCAGAGTCTACCCTTTATAACTTCACTTGTTTGACTTAAGATGATGTACTACAGGCTGTTGATTATCCATGTTTACATTAAGATGACGCAGAGCTTATTTCTGCTGGATGGATGGGAAATAAAACTGAGTAAGCAGTCAAGGCGGTACACAGACTCATTTTTCTCATCAGCAATTTTTAATATATTTTGACCACATGTACTAAAGAAAGAGACACTTTTCTCTGGGATGAGTGAGCAAGGCTTTATGAAGAGTCTATTAGCATAATAAAGATTGTATAGTGTAGTTTTCTCATTTACATCTAAAAGAGTTTCGAGCAATTTTCGGGTCTCTCGCATTAGACAACTGAGTGATACCTCGGCTAACGAAGACAATTGCATTCTATTTTGCGTAGAAGCAAAATCCTAAAATACATGAAACATTGCAAAAAAACAGCCACAGTCTTCACTAAGTAAGCTAAAATGGACAGATAACAATTTAACCTCGGCTAACGAAGATGATTCGATCCGGAGTCATACTCGTTTGGCTAATTGCTATTTTGCATAGGAACAAAATCCTAAGATACAAGAAATTATAACCGCAGTCTTTTCTATGCAAAAATCGACAGATAAAACTTTGTACGCGTACAGGTGCGAGTATCTTCCATAACATTCGTTTGCCGAAGCCAAAAAATTAACGTTAGGCGAAGAAAAGGTTCGTTTGTCAGCCGAAGTAACGCTGTACAACAAAAATCTCCTGCACTTCCGATTGATGGTGGGAAATTGCACCTCTGAAGTGACGTAATCTGCAATCCTTGCGAAGATTTTTTTTCTCCGGAGAACGAGATGAATGAAGGCAAGTCAGTGATGAGCATTAATGTCGTATCCAACCAAAAGTATCACATTGATTAATGCATGAGTTTAGAAATATTTTGCAGCGAGATATAGTAAAATATATAAACACAAGAAACACTTTGTCACTGAGAAAACGATGAGAATCTCCTACTAAAACAGGATTCCACACAGGGGTGCGTCCAGAATTTTCGCTTGGAGGGCTGGATTTAATGGTCTCTTGAACTCCTTCCAATTTTTGTATCATGTAAAATAATTTATTCTAATCATAACAAAATATTATACAATGAAGCTTATAAATATATACTTTAAGCGCACACATGTACACTTAATAAAGTTATGTGTGTTAATAACATCCTTGAGAATTAAATCCTGAATAAATACTTGCAGAAACTGTGGGGGCGGAAGGCGAAAGCCCGTCAACAACCCCCCTGACTGCGCGCCTAATTCTACGAAATTTATATTATAATTAAACTCAGTGGTTCCTACCTTTTTGGATTAAATAAATAAATATCACGAGAAAAATTAGCTTTCTAGCAGAAATAGGAAACTTTGAAAATAAAGTTATTAGCTCAAATCAAAGAGCTCGGCATATTTCCAACAACACCTTCCCCATCTGATAATGAAACGTTTAGGAAATGAATCTAAAACATTACATGATGGTAGGTACAAGTGGAAATGCGAAAAATAAATCACATACTGATGCAAATAAATCGTTTTGGGTAACAAAGGTAACGAATCGAAAGTACGTACCACGATTTCGATTACTCAGGAAAATTACGAAAAAAAATCAATCATTCGCAAAACATCGATATACTCCTCGGTTAGGGCGAACGAATAAATTATCTTCGCAAAAATCGACGGAATTAGAGTCCGGTGAGCGGAAATCAAATCAACCCGGGGAAAACGGAATGAATAGGGAATCGCTGCAAAATACCGAAGGTCGACCAAATGACGTCACCGAAGGAAAATAACATTTCGACCTGAAGGAAGTTACCGAGAGGAGTTCAGAGAGAAGTGTAAGGGAAGAGGAAGCGCAGGTCGTAAATTGCGAGATGGCCAGCCCTCGGTGGGAGGAAGCGAGACGAGCAAATCGGCGCCGCGAGAAGACCCTTACCTCGCGACCTGTCGCCGTGCAAAAAGCCAACCGAACACAAAAAACCGGATTGCGATGCTACCAGGAGATGATGCTGCACCTAAGATACTTTAATGAAACAGATCCGAGGTTCTTCATCGCGATGAATGCGCAGAACCCGAATCCGGAAGAATTAATTTCTCGCATTCGCAGAGGTATTGACTGGAGTGTTATCGCAGGATTAAATTTCTAAGAGGATGCCGCCGGGATTTCGAAGCTTTATTTTTCGCGTCTGCTTTATTTAATTTTGCCGATAAACGATCACCAGTGACCCGAGAGGTCCCTATGGCATTGTCTCCTTCGCACTCACCTGAAAGAGCATCTGATACAAATTCTACTTCTTTTACCGAAACCATAGTAGTTATTAAAGGTAACCTATTAACTTTACTAACTAATCTTATATGAATTTTAATCATATGATACACTATGACCACGTATTATAATCTATACTTAATTAACTATAACTTAAGTTCACTTTCGGGCCCCGTATTACAATATTTTGTTAGAACGAAAGTGAAGATTACAGATAATCTCCAATACATATGATGGATTAGTATGGGGATTAACTATAATCTTCACTTTAACAAATTGATGTAAATCTGAACCGTAAAGTGAACCTTAGTTTAAGTCCATTTTAAGAATACCTTATAATGCCTATGCTAATTATTAATCATGGGTTTAAGTTGACTATTAATGCCTCACTGAAACTTAATACCAACGAAATGCTAAAAGTGAAACATTCCACAATATTCCATGGTAAATACCACGAAGCATACAACTTAGTTCATTTTCATTCACAGCATTCACGAAAATAAAAATTTTCAATGCTCGGAAAATTAACAGGGTAGAAAAGAATTCCTCTGAATGCCAAACGAAGAGCTGAAATGAAGTCCAAATATAAGTTCCGAAAAAGACCTGAGAGACCAAGAAGAATGAGTATTTTCACTCGATAGAGAGACTAAAGCTTTTTTTATTTAATAATGTATTGTTACTTTCATTGCGACGATCTCCCCAGGTATAGTGTGATGTCTTTCGTTGAATGCAGAAAGATTTCAAGAATCACAAGTTATGACGTTATGAAAGACAGGTAAATGAATATGAGTGCATCATAAGGTGACTGTACCTATATTTTAGTGTTTTGATGATTCGGAAACGAGTACTAGCTTTTCTCACAATGAAATTTACACTAGTTACAATTAAATGGAAACCTAGTCCTGATAACATAAGCAATGGATCCGTTTCTATGGCACGGCAAGCAAACATTCAATGATAAACCAAGAATCAAGCATGCGATGTACATTGTAAATTTTAAGCTACATTTCAAAATACTATAATTTAAGATGCCGCTTTGGCAAATGTATGAGTTGGTGGGGTTGTGAGAATCACGGTTGATATTACGCGGTAGGTGTGTATACAAACACTTAGGGAAGTATTTCCAATTATTTACAACGATATTTCGTTAAGAAATTTGCATAGCCGGAAAGGGATGGTTATTCTCCGAGTTCTGAAGAATCCATGCAAGGAAAAAGTATCTCCCATTTGTTTAGTCATGTCATTCGACCTTAAAATTACTGTTTCAGATTCAACTGCCTCTTTTGCTTTAAACACAGGAAATTAAATTTGACAAGGAGGTCAAATTTCCTCTCAGAAACTACGAAAGTAAGAGGGTTTTTGATGGCTTCCCTTAAGCACGTTATGAGTCCTTGATGCGGGTTCATTGAGCACTTGTTAGCACAGTTGAAAAACTACAAGCGGACGCGGCAGTCCTTGATTTCCTTACGCTGATAGTACACAGTAAATTCATATTTATCCAATTCTCGCGGCACTACTGCTGAAAACCGCAAGGCGTTCTCGAACGGCAGGTCAAGAGAGACAGCTAAAGGGCTATAACTTCTGAGGTTATGCGAGGCTCTGAGAAATTGAGAATGGGTGATTGACAAATTCGCTACGAGGGAGAGGGCACTAGACTAGCATATCTGTCTATTGTGGGCGGATTCTGAACCCAACAGTGGTACTTCTAGGGCAGAAAGGTGACATGCGATACGTGATGTAGCACACGAGCGATGAAATTGGACACCTCCCTAAGCTTAGGACCGCACAGCCCTCCACCAGTAGTAGAAGGGGTGGTGGCAAAGGGTTGTGACGCCATCACACACGGTGCAAGTTTCGAACCGGAGGAACTAAACTGGATAGAAAGACAACCTCATGGGAAGCCGGGGGAAATGTCTCGGAATTTGCGGATGGAGTTCCGATCTCAGAAGAATGTTTACGAGTGCGAGGATTAAGGCTAACTGCCCCGACTAACAAGTCACAGAAATAATCTCAAACGAAATAGTGGCTAAATTCTTATTTAAACTTTTGAATTACCTGTCTTCAAATTCAGTGGGTAAATTTTATCAAAGTAACTTATAAATCATCGAAAAGTAGGAGAACTATTTTCATTAAATTTCAGCGACTACCAACTACCACTGGAAAGCTAGAAGTATTCACCAAAGTGTAAAACATATTAGCCGAATCCCCTGAATGCATTGGTCGAGATTTAACACACATTTTGGCCAGTAACATTCGCATTTAGTGCTAAAGATTACCCCCTCGTGATCTGCGCTGAAAATCTATAACAATCAACCATAACTAACGTTGTATTACAGAGTAACACAAGACATAACGGAATCTTAGCACTTAGCAAGTCAGTTCACGAACAATAACAGAAAAAGTAACACCAAATCTACGTCAATATTTCGTGAATTAAACAATTGCAGGTTGCCGAAGAAACTACTTCAATACTTATTACTTAAATACCGCAAAAACTCTAGCATAAATAATATCATTTTATTAAGACTACGACAAGTTTTTACGTTAAGCTGGTACAAACTATTTGGAATGCACCTCATACAACCTCTTTCTCCTCTTAAAGAATCGTTGCATTTAGTTTACTGTTTATTTCCCTTAAAACAACTCTTGACGACATTCTTCAGTTAAGAACAAAACTACCATCAACAACTGTAACATGAGGTACAAACTAAGGAGATTATAAGTGTTAGATATGTACAAATAAACATGACTTATTTAATCAAAGGGCAGGCATACGAATTACCTCCAACCCCAGATCATCGTACATGTCAAATATTGTTTTTATTTTATTTTACACAAATGAAGATCCACAATAACTACATTGTTCCCACAGTTAAATTCAAAATCGGTAAGAGGAAAAGGTTTCAAATAATTTATAATAAAAAGTATGTATCTTGCCTTTGAGTTCTCGATTCTTGTTTTCCTACCGTCCATGGTAATGATGAGTTTTGCACCCATGTCCTTTTCCCTAAGGGATAAGGAAAAATGAAACCCATGACAGAAATGTCAAATTTAATAGCCATGCAGATGTATAAAATTACAGTACGAAAAAGCATAAAACATTTGAATCCAATAAAACTGATGGATATCATGTCAAATAAGTATTTACTGCTCAGTGTCGAATTAATGACATTAGAGCAGAAATTCCTTAGAAATTAGAAAAATTTAGAAATGAAGAGCCTTGAAAAATGTTGAAAATGTTTATTAAAAAAATCTTAAGATCTTCAGCAAACAAGGCGATACACACTTAAATCTTTCAGCAATGTTACGATTTTTTCCATTTCTGTCGTCTACAAAAACCTTACGATCATAGGATGTTAAAGATAACATGTAAAAAAATACCAACCTTTGATTGAATGGGCGAACCCTTACGGCGACCTTTACCGACGCCATAACTTAACATTTCACAAACCTCAACGTTTGTTGACACTGATTTAAAACCCACAATTCTATCACTTTTTGCAGAGCTTCAACACACACGTTTTACAGCTGGATCCATGACAGTATTGTGATTACATGACGTCATGGTCTTGATACTACGAACTTCAACCTAAAACTTAGTAGGTGGCAGCAATATGCAGGCGTCCTTACAAAAAAAATTGGCGGTTATTCTCAAATTCAGAGTGGTGTATTAAAAAAACAAAAAAGGAAATTTTGTGAATGCAAACTACCTGAGTAAATTCTATGATCGTAAAAAATAACCTTTTTGACCCAAGGGCCCTTGGTTCCATGTTATCCGCGATACCTGAGACAGTACTATATAAAAGGAAACAAATAAATTCGGAAGATTTTTGAGATTATGTAAACAGTGAGATCACAATCTTAACAATCTCATTGAAATGGTGTTTGCTGAGGTTCCTTCTTGTTTAGAGCCTAATCTAGTTAAATAGTGGAAGGAAAGAGGATAGGATACTGCACAACAAACATCATGCATCCTTTCCTCTTACTTATAATTCCTTCATTGTATTCTTCTATACTTTGTTCAACAAGCACTGTCCTAAGATTTCATCGATCTACTGACATTGCTGTGCAGATTGGTTCATTTAGTATTGGCCATAACATTATCAGAAATAATATCGTGAAAAATTGGGCCTGAAGAACATTTCTATGAAAAAATGTTCCTAGTCTGATTCGAAAAACATGAATAAATGAAAAATTAGAGGAGCAGCTCTTAACAAAGTATGACATGTATGTCTATGATCTATATAGTGCTAATCAAATGACATTTGATGGAATGATACCAGTGTTAGATACATTTAACCCATCTAGTTCTAGCTTAGTGTGAAATTTACCAGGCTGCTGCAGAAAATGAGTTGAGTAGCACTGATATAGTATCCTTTCAGACCATTGGAATGAACCATTCATTTATGAGCCATAACCCAAGGTATTGAGTATCAGCATCTGGAGCATGCTAAAATGTAATAATTTTGCCTTATGTCTTTATGTGTATGAAAAGTGCTAAATTACACAACTTGAAGCTGCATATAAACAATGCAATGTTAGATTCAATTTACAGTTCATAATATTTAATGAGTTTAATAATAACAAGAGTTTAATTCCACCAGTATTAAATTATATCTTTAAGTTCCTGCTCCTTCAGAATATGCATTTGAAAAGGTATTTAGGACAGTATACAAGTTAAATAATTGAAAGCAAATTAATAGTGATTTATAGTTATGGAAAATGAGTGAACTTACAAGGAAAGAAAAAGAAGTGGAAATCTTGAGTAAAATTTCAGGCGCTTGACTTTTACATGAGATCAAGTTATATAAAAGTATATATTGTATGTATAATTTTTTATCTAAATAATGTGTCTCCCTCTTGGCCATAACTTACCTTAATTTTCTTTGAATCTTTTTTCTTCTACTAATGTTTGACATTACCAAATGATTGTTGCTT
>KZ308124.1:1719541-1733272 GCA_000376725.2 Ladona fulva | reverse complement strand
GTATCAATTACTATTTTTCTATCCATTTCACCACAACTTAAGAATGATGCTATTTTGGTTGTCATAGCATATTCATTACTGTGGTTTATTCATTATGAAACATTTTCAAATTTAACCATTACTACAATGAAGAATTAACTTTTGACCTCAAAGATGCACTGTAATTTAAGACATATGTACAGTAAAACTCTTAGGTAGACCAGTTTTATTATTAGGCAAACCTGAGCAGTAGCCCAAGGTAACAATTAGTAATTGGTAAAGTGATAGCTTCAGAGAATGAAACTAGATGTACAATGGATATAGATGCATTGAAAAATTATCCAAAAAAATATATTTTATAACATCAGTATTTAACAAAATATTTCCTCTGTAGAGTTATTTGGAGTTACCCAACATGCACACAAGTTAATTGCTGTGTTAACTAAAGATTGTAATAATCTTTTGTTAAAATAATTTTTAAAATATTGCAAGATATTGATATAATTTTAAGATATAAAAAAATGCTGTGCATGTATGCTAGTGTGTGAAAGAATGTCTTCCAAGAATGTGTGGTACAGCTACTGTGTAGGAAATGCATGATACTCTTGGCTTTGCCCTGCTCTTAGGGCAGATGCAAGGATTGCTGAAGAAGTTGTCATTTCACAGATGAAGCTAAATCAATCATGATAAATATTACCGACTGTTAAAATTCATAGACTTTATTTTCAAGTAGACTTTGCTCCACAAAGACAACAGTCAATGAATGATCAAATCATAATTATTGCATCCGTGCAAATAATCTATAAACCTACATATTTTTGAATATGCAAACCAAAGTTATACTGTTACAGTGGCAGCATTTTTAGAAGTCAATGACTTAACAACAGTAAAAATTCACCCTTGAGAAGGGATGACTCCACAATGTGAAAAGAAAGCACTGACTTCAAAGATATGTTACTTTAAAAATTTTCAAACAATTTCACTAAGACTGATTTTGATTCTATCTAAATATAGCCTTTTGGCAAGTAATTTTTATTTCATATTGAAGACCACCACTGCTTCTGTGTAATTTCAGACTAGCATTATTACATATTGTAAAAAAATAATAAATTTACTAATTTTATAAAATACACTATACAAACAACAATAATAAATAAGAGCAGATACACTAAATTTACACATTCAACCAATTCCAAAGAAACATAATCAGCACAGTAAAACAATCAATCGCCTAAGGTAATAAACCTTGGAATAAAATTGTTAGGTATGGCAGGGAAGTCAACAACCCATCATATGAAGCTTCCTGTCCATTTGAGGAATATTTTTATTTCAGTTCACCATGAGTGAGTCAGGAATGTGGCAGTAATTGCCACTAGAATTTTTTAAGCTAAGGTTAGCAATATATTCACCCAGTCAATGAAATGCAATACATCAGAATGCGTGATATCCAGGCTCTGCTCAAGAAAATTAAGAAGCACTGAAAAACTTTCTAACATTTTTAACAACAGTTGTTCATGCATCTCAGGGAATACCAGGCAAAATTCATGGATATGAAAGGGTAATTGTTGATAGTTATAAATTAAAAATTAAAAACAAAATAAACATGAAAAAGATCTCAGATCACAATGCATGATATATTCTAACCATTTGAGAAATATTTAAAGCCAATTTCAAGGCAAAGCAAAGGAATTCATAATATTTGTAAGGCTAACATTACATACACCCTTAATAGGATGCGCATTGTTAACTATTCAGCAAAAAGAATCATGATACATAAAATTATGGATTATACATCTGAAGAATAGAGAGAGATATTGATTTTAAAGTTTAAGAAATTGGTGTTTCTTTATCACAGTGATTGTAATGAAAACTATTTCATGACAAAAATTTGGTAGAAGAACAATATATAACTTCTAGACAGGGGAAAATATAGCAGTATTTTGAATTTCCAGACAAAATATCTCCAGCCATTTTAACCAAACATTCTAAAATTTCCAATCAATCATTCACAACTTACATAAAATAATCCTTTTATGTTTTTTATTAAAATTCAACTGGAATGTTAATAAAAACAATTCCATAGCCAAGGCAGATATTATCTTCTTGCCATTAAGTGAGCTAAAGAAAACAACTTAACAATCAACTACATAATGTAATCTGTAGGACTAGGCTAACAAACATGCTAGTTTTGCATGTTTGGATTAAACAACACTACATAAATATATCATAATATCTCTTTTGATAGATGGAACCTCAAGCTGACTAAAGTGAAAAATAATTGCATCGTGTAATTGTTACACCAAATAAGGAAGGACCGAAGAAGGCAATATGAGCAATGGTTATGCATATGATATTTATACATAGTAATTGCTGGGAAAACCAGCTGAGTGAGTCCCTGTTTAACAAGGCAATTTCAATTACAGGGATATATCACATTCACAAATGCCTGTCAATTTCAACTCAGCTCAATCTCCAATTATGATAATATGATTCAGAATAGTTACAGAGATTCTGCAAACTTTGATTGGCAAGAAAATCTATACGTATATGCAATTATTTATGTACCTTTGTACACATGTAAATACATACATACTCATGCACATACCTAAAACACATATTGCTTCATTTCCCAGTCAAATTACAGCCCTGCCAAAATGATGGGAACAGAAGAACATGAAATTGACGAGACAGAAACAAAGACTTTATCTCAGAGGCTAGCAATCTATCATGAAGAGTCATATCAATAGTAAAAGCAGCAATGGAATGTGACATTGATTATTTAGTTAGTCAAATTTGACATATCATAGACTTATTGGCATAGTTTGGACTCACAACATATGAGCGTACTGGGAAACATCTCATGAGAGGAAAATATTCCCCACTGGACAGGGACTGGCCAAGCTTCTTGTTACCAGATAAGGGCCATGTTCAGATTTGTGCTTGCATGTACTGATATCAGGAAGATCGCGATAAGTTTATTGTAGTCAGCCATTAGGTGTATATATACAAGTTGGAATGCAAGTTGCCAGTTGAGAAAAGCTATGATTTCTTGAGCAGTTCATTCAGGATGATGAAACAAACCATCCGTCATCCCTCAAACTAATCCAATCTCCTTTCCTATTACAATGTTGCCAATTGAAAAAACCTAAGTCTCATCTGAGTAATTTGCAGATGTAGAAACAAAAAAATGAAGTTGTGTTCCAATGAATGTATGCCACAAGCTATTCACCAAAGGGCAAAAAATTGTCTTCAAAGCAGCAAGAATGGCATCTCATCTCTAAGAACTCTTCCCTTCTCTGAGGTGAAAGTTCTACCTCCATCACAGGGGTGCCAAACACTTAAGTGGGGAAAAAACACCACAAGACAGGTCCCTGCGTAAGGTAAGCTAAAAACCAACAGAGGATGATGATACCGGACACCCGAAAAAACAACAAGGCATCATGCCTGAGAATCAGCACCTATCGGTTCGGTTCCCATCACTTCTGAAAGCGGCAAATGAACAGTGGTCTACACCCATGGCTCAGGACACTGCAGCCCCTCCTGATGAAGAGGTGCGAACCATTTTTCCAGGCCTGGCCCAGGTATATACATATCCATCTTGACACGCCGTTACAAAGCAGTCCTCGTGGAAATATAGTGCAGTGAGTCGCTCATGAGCAATCTTCTTGCAGACAAGCGGCTCAAGGACGGGGCACTGGTCAAAACGAGGACAAGCTGGGGTGGCTATTAGACGGTAAGGATCATCTGCAGTGGATGAACTTCCAGTAGAGCCACTACCACCTTCAGCTCCACTACCTCGGGAGGAATTACCACGACCTGTAGCACCTCTGTCCCTACGGCGTTCCCTTTTATCCCCACCTCCAAATCCTAGTGCTGCTAATTTCTGTGTGAGGGAGTGAAGCCCAGCAGCAGGCTGTTCCGGTTCTTGCCTAACTTCCCCTGCAGGAGGAGCCTCCCCATCAGAGGTGGAGGCCGAAGAACTAGGTGAGGGTGCAGTCTCCCCTGGCGTCCTTGACCCACGATCATTCTTACTCCCACCCTTTTTTGACTGTACACGGTTTGACCCTGACAAACTGCCACCACCACTACCGGAAGCCCTCGAAGAAGTCACGGGGGGCTGCCTGAGGACGTCTTCAGTTATATCCCAGAGGCATAGCTGTGTGTCCTGACCTACAGACCCAAGCCGGTAGCATGCGATGCCATTGTAGTCTGATGGAGGAGGTGAGGAACCAGCCGCTCCTCGTCCTGATCTTCCTGGGACGGGTGACACATCTGATCCCTGCGACCTTGGAGTTTGAGGATGATCGTGGTTTCTTAGACGGTGGGGTCGAGTGGGGCGCTGAGGTCGATCTGGAGGGCGTCGATGTGGTGGTGGTTCATCCTCTTCCGAGGCTCCTGATTCATCTCCATCCATGGCCACCGTAGTTGAGGTATGGGGATCAAAAGCAACTACAGAAACCCATGACCTATGTCCTTGTCCCCTTGCAACCACACGCCTTTCTTTTAAGGACCACACAGTCACTAAGTCATCTTCCCCACCTACAGCCACATAACGGCCATCAGGAGACCATGCAACACATGTGAGGCCACCGAAATATGAGCGAGCACAGCCTAGCAACTCCATTGCATCATGGTGGAAGACACGCAGAAAGCCATCCTGGAAAATAAATGAAAAATTATGTACCGACTTGTCATAAAGGGACAGATACGAAAAACAAAGAGAAAACTGGCCAAAATTAACAGAAATACCCAAATGGTCCAACAGGAAAACATTTTTTTTGATGCACCTCTGCTTAGATCTCATAAGCATATAAATAGTTGGTCACAGGGAACTTATTTTTCAGTGATACTTAAAAAGATACAAGATTTAAATAAATAAAAATAATTAACTGATATTCTTCAGAACTGGAGTACATAAAGAATTTTCAAAACTTAGTTTTTATTAAAATGAATTTGGTGGAAACTTGGTGGAATTTCATATTTAATAACAAAACTTGTAAAAATCCACAAAATTTTGTCATTATTTATTGAATAATTTTTTATGATCATAGATTTTTATATCATACATTTGGATAATTTCCAACTTCCCTAGTAACCCATATAAAAATATTTACCACCCACTGCTGTAGCCAGTAACAGAAACTCACAAAATTAAGCAGAATTAAGCTCAAAAATATAACTGAAAAAATTGACAACAGCAATGATTCTAAATGTGCCACTTCAGTTAACTTTTCATTCAAAAGTCTAGAGAAGACTCAATTGCAAAGATGAACTGAATAAAGGTTTTATTTATCAATCACATAAAATACTTCAATAGAGAATATAAAATTTAATAAAAAATAAAAGATTAATCTGAACTCCTTGTGTTCAAAAGAAATGGACAATTGACATTTCTGACAGTCTCAAAATCAAAGACCAAAAAGGCAATTTGTTAGTAAAAATTTTCATGCTCATCAGCCAACTTCCCTAAATAATAGTGGGAAATCTTCCTCTAAATGATGATGAGATATGATAAACCATATATATTCACGTATAGGTTGATCTTTTATGTACATCAATCCCAGAATTTGTTCAAAATTTCTGTTTTCATGTTTGTCAATTATCTCCCTCTTATAGTAGTTACCAAGCTGTAAATATCCAATATTCATTTAAATTATTCCAACATATTGACTGCTATTTTATATTAAATAGATGAATTAAACATTTCCCTAACCTCTAATTACATTTTTAATTAAACTGACAAACAAACCCTCCCACTCAAAGGCTGAATCTGGAACTGTTCAACTTTAAAGCCAACCTATAGGCGAGTATAAACAGTAATAACTCACAAATAGACACTAAGGGCTCAAAATGACTATTTTGTCAGCAGCAAAGGTTGGTTAGAGGGAATGTTTCTTTTGGGTTAGATGGAAGAGGAGACTTTTAGTCTCACTCTTGCCCTTATAAAGACAATTGTGAATATTATTACTCTGACTGAATTTGCAGATAATTGAATATTTCAAAAAACAGCTAAGCACTTTCTTATAATTAAGGCTTGGAGAGGAGTATATGATTTTGTCTTGAAAGTATTTATAACCTTCTAAATATTTCTAAAAGCATAGCCAGTTTATACTCATTTTCTAATTCTAATTTGAATGTTACACATACAAATACACTTACGCACGTAAAAAGAATAATTAGCATTGAAAAGGCAGATGCATAGGAAGGGTACATTAACTGTTCAATTTTATTTCCTTTTCTAATTTCTTACTGCCAAAGACATGCAAATAAAATCTACTTCTAAAAGCATCTGCTTCTCTGATTTACTTGTATTATAAGTTAGCACTAAAAAGCAACGGGAAGGATCTCTATCCACAGTGTCACCCAAAAACATATTATAGCTAAATTAAAAAAATACTAACATTATATAAATCTTTTCTACTTTCTTTCTAATGAAGCACTAATAATCGATTTCGTCAAAATAATCATCAGTCAAACAAATAACAGAGAACTAGGATGACAATGGAAATGATTACCATACTGGATGGTTTTGATATATACTGTGAATCCTAAATACAAAATTGTAAATAAATACAACCGCTAATTAATCAACCTACAAAACAATAAGATGAATTAGATTTTAGCAGACAAAATCAATAAATAAGAAGAAAAGCACTCATGGTGGAAGGAAACGCAAAAGAAAGCTTCATGTCTCCTTTCATATTAAATTCCAGAGAATTAAAAAGGTGAAAGCAACATAAATGGATAAGTAATTAAACAGAAAATAAATCTAAATGCAGTACGGAGGTTTTAAAAATTTTTCCTGAGCTAAATTTTAATTCACAGATATTTTGTATGCAAATCATTTTTAAGTTTCTTGCTTCAGAATCAGGAAAAATTTAAACTCAAATTAAAAATTACTAATACTATTATTTATATGAATAACGCTGAATAGATAATTCTACGCAAGTGAGACAAGTCATATTTTTATTATTCTCATAGTCTTTCAGGAGATAAAATCTTAAATTGAAAATAGTCATGTAAATGTGCATTTAATAGGAAATATTAACTGGCATTTTAAAGTATTGAATAATATTTTCCACATTTACTGTTCTTTGAAGAAGCTCTTCAAGTTTCTCAAGTGTAAAAATATGTACCTTGTTTTGCACCTCTCAATGAAACCTTACAATTCCAAGGTAATATGTGGAACTAAACATAATAGAATTACAACAAATCTGTACTAAGCAAACAGTGAACATCATGGATAAAAACCAAGAATTAAAAAAAATGCCTGTACAAAAAGCATTAAAAATAACAGGGGATAACTTTTAACGAAGAAAACATTCCCGGACTACCTCATTATAGTCACAAAATTAAAACTAAAGAAATACAAAATCAAAATCTGAAGAAATAAAAAAGTTCCTTTCTGTAGTTTGGTTTAATATTGATTGTATATATTAAACAAATCTTTACTGCAAGTATTAATGACAGTGCTATGAGCTGTTTACGGGCAAGAATGACTAAAAGACTTGAGTTGAAATCAAAATTTAAGGACAGCTCTGCAGAGTATTAATAATGGAAACAAATCTACTCCTGTTTCTGATACTTAGTCAAATTGTACCCTGAGAGTATTCTACCAGATAATTCCTGAAAGAGGAAATTTTCAATATTACAATTTNTATATTTGAGTTTCTCTTTCTTAAAGTAGATGGCATTGTAAATAAATTATAAAATATAGATTACTGTGGGAATAGAAATTTGCAACTGACAAGAAGTCATGATTTCATAGAAACATTAGCTATGATGATACTTCTAGAAGAAAGCTGCTGCAAAAAATTATTAGAAAATAATGGTTTTTGTAAGCAGGTGACCTTTCTGTTGAAGTTATATTCTGTTACACTTACATCCATATGTGGTTAAGCTACAGAGAAATAAGGCTTCTGATGAAATGCAAATAATAACACTCAACCTCCATGAGACATTAACACGCTGACCTCTTTTCTTCTTATTAGACACATTATGATGACATTCAAATTTTTATATTAATACAAACATAATTATTCAATCCTTTTTCCCATGTCAGCAAATAACATTAAGTCAATAAAAAGTTTTTTAACTAGCAATGGCAAATTTCTCTTTGAATCCACAAGTTATAAATGGTACGTGTCTTATATACGTATTAAATATCTTTAGATGAATAAATACTAAAATTAAGCTCAGCTATTTGCTGTGTAATCTTAGGAGTTAGAAATCCATTAATCCCAATTATTATTTGAACAAAACATACCTTAATTTTTCAGCTGACTTCTGCAATCCATCTCTTTAAACAAAAAGTGGTATTTTTAATCTTTCTACATCAGTTAGGCAGAATAAAACAAAAACAAATAGAAGTTGGTAGCTGCCATTAAATGGCTTATGCCAATTTTGTTAAAGGTAAAATCAAGTCTACCTCGTTCAAAGCCAAATTAAGTTATTAGTTGATAAAAAACTCAAATTTAAGTTGTGTGGTGTTAATGGAAATGATTGGCGAGACACTAGCAAAGCAGTGCTCTTAACTAGGACTAGTATTAATCATCTTCTTAATAAGCATTCAAGTAGTTATTGAGGCAAGATTTACTCTTCTTCAGTAGAATAAGAAAGATGGTTCAGCACGTTACTGTATTTGCTGGTGTCAAGGAAGAACCACAGGTTTTGAGAGCAAAATTTTGGAAAAACATTCCTTTGGATTAAAAAGGAGGAGGGTTATGTAGGTGACTCTTGTCAGTAACATTGATACCAGGTATCAATTACTATTTTTCTATCCATTTCACCACAACTTAAGAATGATGCTATTTTGGTTGTCATAGCATATTCATTACTGTGGTTTATTCATTATGAAACATTTTCAAATTTAACCATTACTACAATGAAGAATTAACTTTTGACCTCAAAGATGCACTGTAATTTAAGACATATGTACAGTAAAACTCTTAGGTAGACCAGTTTTATTATTAGGCAAACCTGAGCAGTAGCCCAAGGTAACAATTAGTAATTGGTAAAGTGATAGCTTCAGAGAATGAAACTAGATGTACAATGGATATAGATGCATTGAAAAATTATCCAAAAAAATATATTTTATAACATCAGTATTTAACAAAATATTTCCTCTGTAGAGTTATTTGGAGTTACCCAACATGCACACAAGTTAATTGCTGTGTTAACTAAAGATTGTAATAATCTTTTGTTAAAATAATTTTTAAAATATTGCAAGATATTGATATAATTTTAAGATATAAAAAAATGCTGTGCATGTATGCTAGTGTGTGAAAGAATGTCTTCCAAGAATGTGTGGTACAGCTACTGTGTAGGAAATGCATGATACTCTTGGCTTTGCCCTGCTCTTAGGGCAGATGCAAGGATTGCTGAAGAAGTTGTCATTTCACAGATGAAGCTAAATCAATCATGATAAATATTACCGACTGTTAAAATTCATAGACTTTATTTTCAAGTAGACTTTGCTCCACAAAGACAACAGTCAATGAATGATCAAATCATAATTATTGCATCCGTGCAAATAATCTATAAACCTACATATTTTTGAATATGCAAACCAAAGTTATACTGTTACAGTGGCAGCATTTTTAGAAGTCAATGACTTAACAACAGTAAAAATTCACCCTTGAGAAGGGATGACTCCACAATGTGAAAAGAAAGCACTGACTTCAAAGATATGTTACTTTAAAAATTTTCAAACAATTTCACTAAGACTGATTTTGATTCTATCTAAATATAGCCTTTTGGCAAGTAATTTTTATTTCATATTGAAGACCACCACTGCTTCTGTGTAATTTCAGACTAGCATTATTACATATTGTAAAAAAATAATAAATTTACTAATTTTATAAAATACACTATACAAACAACAATAATAAATAAGAGCAGATACACTAAATTTACACATTCAACCAATTCCAAAGAAACATAATCAGCACAGTAAAACAATCAATCGCCTAAGGTAATAAACCTTGGAATAAAATTGTTAGGTATGGCAGGGAAGTCAACAACCCATCATATGAAGCTTCCTGTCCATTTGAGGAATATTTTTATTTCAGTTCACCATGAGTGAGTCAGGAATGTGGCAGTAATTGCCACTAGAATTTTTTAAGCTAAGGTTAGCAATATATTCACCCAGTCAATGAAATGCAATACATCAGAATGCGTGATATCCAGGCTCTGCTCAAGAAAATTAAGAAGCACTGAAAAACTTTCTAACATTTTTAACAACAGTTGTTCATGCATCTCAGGGAATACCAGGCAAAATTCATGGATATGAAAGGGTAATTGTTGATAGTTATAAATTAAAAATTAAAAACAAAATAAACATGAAAAAGATCTCAGATCACAATGCATGATATATTCTAACCATTTGAGAAATATTTAAAGCCAATTTCAAGGCAAAGCAAAGGAATTCATAATATTTGTAAGGCTAACATTACATACACCCTTAATAGGATGCGCATTGTTAACTATTCAGCAAAAAGAATCATGATACATAAAATTATGGATTATACATCTGAAGAATAGAGAGAGATATTGATTTTAAAGTTTAAGAAATTGGTGTTTCTTTATCACAGTGATTGTAATGAAAACTATTTCATGACAAAAATTTGGTAGAAGAACAATATATAACTTCTAGACAGGGGAAAATATAGCAGTATTTTGAATTTCCAGACAAAATATCTCCAGCCATTTTAACCAAACATTCTAAAATTTCCAATCAATCATTCACAACTTACATAAAATAATCCTTTTATGTTTTTTATTAAAATTCAACTGGAATGTTAATAAAAACAATTCCATAGCCAAGGCAGATATTATCTTCTTGCCATTAAGTGAGCTAAAGAAAACAACTTAACAATCAACTACATAATGTAATCTGTAGGACTAGGCTAACAAACATGCTAGTTTTGCATGTTTGGATTAAACAACACTACATAAATATATCATAATATCTCTTTTGATAGATGGAACCTCAAGCTGACTAAAGTGAAAAATAATTGCATCGTGTAATTGTTACACCAAATAAGGAAGGACCGAAGAAGGCAATATGAGCAATGGTTATGCATATGATATTTATACATAGTAATTGCTGGGAAAACCAGCTGAGTGAGTCCCTGTTTAACAAGGCAATTTCAATTACAGGGATATATCACATTCACAAATGCCTGTCAATTTCAACTCAGCTCAATCTCCAATTATGATAATATGATTCAGAATAGTTACAGAGATTCTGCAAACTTTGATTGGCAAGAAAATCTATACGTATATGCAATTATTTATGTACCTTTGTACACATGTAAATACATACATACTCATGCACATACCTAAAACACATATTGCTTCATTTCCCAGTCAAATTACAGCCCTGCCAAAATGATGGGAACAGAAGAACATGAAATTGACGAGACAGAAACAAAGACTTTATCTCAGAGGCTAGCAATCTATCATGAAGAGTCATATCAATAGTAAAAGCAGCAATGGAATGTGACATTGATTATTTAGTTAGTCAAATTTGACATATCATAGACTTATTGGCATAGTTTGGACTCACAACATATGAGCGTACTGGGAAACATCTCATGAGAGGAAAATATTCCCCACTGGACAGGGACTGGCCAAGCTTCTTGTTACCAGATAAGGGCCATGTTCAGATTTGTGCTTGCATGTACTGATATCAGGAAGATCGCGATAAGTTTATTGTAGTCAGCCATTAGGTGTATATATACAAGTTGGAATGCAAGTTGCCAGTTGAGAAAAGCTATGATTTCTTGAGCAGTTCATTCAGGATGATGAAACAAACCATCCGTCATCCCTCAAACTAATCCAATCTCCTTTCCTATTACAATGTTGCCAATTGAAAAAACCTAAGTCTCATCTGAGTAATTTGCAGATGTAGAAACAAAAAAATGAAGTTGTGTTCCAATGAATGTATGCCACAAGCTATTCACCAAAGGGCAAAAAATTGTCTTCAAAGCAGCAAGAATGGCATCTCATCTCTAAGAACTCTTCCCTTCTCTGAGGTGAAAGTTCTACCTCCATCACAGGGGTGCCAAACACTTAAGTGGGGAAAAAACACCACAAGACAGGTCCCTGCGTAAGGTAAGCTAAAAACCAACAGAGGATGATGATACCGGACACCCGAAAAAACAACAAGGCATCATGCCTGAGAATCAGCACCTATCGGTTCGGTTCCCATCACTTCTGAAAGCGGCAAATGAACAGTGGTCTACACCCATGGCTCAGGACACTGCAGCCCCTCCTGATGAAGAGGTGCGAACCATTTTTCCAGGCCTGGCCCAGGTATATACATATCCATCTTGACACGCCGTTACAAAGCAGTCCTCGTGGAAATATAGTGCAGTGAGTCGCTCATGAGCAATCTTCTTGCAGACAAGCGGCTCAAGGACGGGGCACTGGTCAAAACGAGGACAAGCTGGGGTGGCTATTAGACGGTAAGGATCATCTGCAGTGGATGAACTTCCAGTAGAGCCACTACCACCTTCAGCTCCACTACCTCGGGAGGAATTACCACGACCTGTAGCACCTCTGTCCCTACGGCGTTCCCTTTTATCCCCACCTCCAAATCCTAGTGCTGCTAATTTCTGTGTGAGGGAGTGAAGCCCAGCAGCAGGCTGTTCCGGTTCTTGCCTAACTTCCCCTGCAGGAGGAGCCTCCCCATCAGAGGTGGAGGCCGAAGAACTAGGTGAGGGTGCAGTCTCCCCTGGCGTCCTTGACCCACGATCATTCTTACTCCCACCCTTTTTTGACTGTACACGGTTTGACCCTGACAAACTGCCACCACCACTACCGGAAGCCCTCGAAGAAGTCACGGGGGGCTGCCTGAGGACGTCTTCAGTTATATCCCAGAGGCATAGCTGTGTGTCCTGACCTACAGACCCAAGCCGGTAGCATGCGATGCCATTGTAGTCTGATGGAGGAGGTGAGGAACCAGCCGCTCCTCGTCCTGATCTTCCTGGGACGGGTGACACATCTGATCCCTGCGACCTTGGAGTTTGAGGATGATCGTGGTTTCTTAGACGGTGGGGTCGAGTGGGGCGCTGAGGTCGATCTGGAGGGCGTCGATGTGGTGGTGGTTCATCCTCTTCCGAGGCTCCTGATTCATCTCCATCCATGGCCACCGTAGTTGAGGTATGGGGATCAAAAGCAACTACAGAAACCCATGACCTATGTCCTTGTCCCCTTGCAACCACACGCCTTTCTTTTAAGGACCACACAGTCACTAAGTCATCTTCCCCACCTACAGCCACATAACGGCCATCAGGAGACCATGCAACACATGTGAGGCCACCGAAATATGAGCGAGCACAGCCTAGCAACTCCATTGCATCATGGTGGAAGACACGCAGAAAGCCATCCTGGAAAATAAATGAAAAATTATGTACCGACTTGTCATAAAGGGACAGATACGAAAAACAAAGAGAAAACTGGCCAAAATTAACAGAAATACCCAAATGGTCCAACAGGAAAACATTTTTTTTGATGCACCTCTGCTTAGATCTCATAAGCATATAAATAGTTGGTCACAGGGAACTTATTTTTCAGTGATACTTAAAAAGATACAAGATTTAAATAAATAAAAATAATTAACTGATATTCTTCAGAACTGGAGTACATAAAGAATTTTCAAAACTTAGTTTTTATTAAAATGAATTTGGTGGAAACTTGGTGGAATTTCATATTTAATAACAAAACTTGTAAAAATCCACAAAATTT
>KZ308124.1:1704595-1717438 GCA_000376725.2 Ladona fulva | reverse complement strand
ATAAGTAATTAAACAGAAAATAAATCTAAATGCAGTACGGAGGTTTTAAAAATTTTTCCTGAGCTAAATTTTAATTCACAGATATTTTGTATGCAAATCATTTTTAAGTTTCTTGCTTCAGAATCAGGAAAAATTTAAACTCAAATTAAAAATTACTAATACTATTATTTATATGAATAACGCTGAATAGATAATTCTACGCAAGTGAGACAAGTCATATTTTTATTATTCTCATAGTCTTTCAGGAGATAAAATCTTAAATTGAAAATAGTCATGTAAATGTGCATTTAATAGGAAATATTAACTGGCATTTTAAAGTATTGAATAATATTTTCCACATTTACTGTTCTTTGAAGAAGCTCTTCAAGTTTCTCAAGTGTAAAAATATGTACCTTGTTTTGCACCTCTCAATGAAACCTTACAATTCCAAGGTAATATGTGGAACTAAACATAATAGAATTACAACAAATCTGTACTAAGCAAACAGTGAACATCATGGATAAAAACCAAGAATTAAAAAAAATGCCTGTACAAAAAGCATTAAAAATAACAGGGGATAACTTTTAACGAAGAAAACATTCCCGGACTACCTCATTATAGTCACAAAATTAAAACTAAAGAAATACAAAATCAAAATCTGAAGAAATAAAAAAGTTCCTTTCTGTAGTTTGGTTTAATATTGATTGTATATATTAAACAAATCTTTACTGCAAGTATTAATGACAGTGCTATGAGCTGTTTACGGGCAAGAATGACTAAAAGACTTGAGTTGAAATCAAAATTTAAGGACAGCTCTGCAGAGTATTAATAATGGAAACAAATCTACTCCTGTTTCTGATACTTAGTCAAATTGTACCCTGAGAGTATTCTACCAGATAATTCCTGAAAGAGGAAATTTTCAATATTACAATTTTTTTTATTTAAGTTTATGACTTCTTTTTCATTACTATAAAATGCACATGGAAGAATTTCTTAAATGAAAGATCTATATTGATGAATAATGGAATGAGCTGATATATATAATTTAATTATAAAATAACAGTCAGGACAAATTTTCAATTGAGATTAACTGTTTTTGTAATTCTAAAAGGTTTGATGCAATGATAATCTATAATCAACAAAAATAGAGCTGTGGGAAATGAGGAACGTTGACCTATCTTAAGAAGAATTAAAGTATCAGGAAATATTATTCTAATTTATCATAATTTTGATCTGTATGTTCCAATAAACATCTCAATTCTTCAAAATTCTATAGGATTCAAAAAGTATAACTTTAAATTTGAAATCAAATAGTCAACTTTCAGGGAATGGCAGATAAATCATAGACCTGAGTTCCTTGGAGGACTCTCTAATTTAACTTTTCATGCTCAAGTTTTCATTATTAACGCAAAAATAATAATTGCAGAAATAACCCATCATTTCCACTTGATTTAAAATATCAATTGCATCACGTTTGCTTCAAACCTATTAGTTTTATATTACCACAATCGTAAACTATTCCAATTAGCATACTTTATTCATCGAGTCTATTAACGAATATGATTGACAAGTCGATTATCATGGGAATAAGAAATTGGTAATGCCACCTTAAACAATAACAAACGATATAGATATTCGAAGTAATTGAAAAAGTATTACATCACATTCTTTTATGGCATCGAATCCCACATTTAATACATCTATACCTTAAATGTTTTACTATGGAAAACTAATAAACTAATTCCAAATAGACCGTTAATGCCTAAGAAGGGAAGTGAGAGATCTTGAAGCAGTGGTACATTACTTTTTTTTAGGAGTTCTAAATTTGAATATACATTAATAACATTAAAGGCTAGAATCGAAAACTTTCTGCGGCCTAAAGTTACAACTACAGCCTATAGGTTACAGCATACCTGAGAAGCAATGGCGAGATGAGGCGAACACGGGGAGAAAGCAAATTCATTGACACGACCCTCTCCCACAGCCCACCTGAAGATTGGATTGCGAGCACCACCTTTGGTCTTACAAGTATAAATTGTATAACCATCTCCCTGTTTCACTGGTGTGTAATGCGGAGGAGCAGTGCCGCAGGGTAATTCATCGTTGTAAAAGTATAGCTGCCCACTCCCATGGGATGCAAGGAACAAATTGGGAGAGCCGGGTACCCACCGGACACATGTTACCTTAGTTTTATCAATCAGCCTCTACAAAAATGAAAGAATTCAAATCAGCATAACTACGACCAATGCCAACTTCTATTTGTCACCTAATTTTTCTTTTACCGTACACATTAGCTAAAAATAAGTCTAGCCGGCACGGCCAATTGTAATTATTTCAAACGTTTGTAAAAATATCAATAAAAATAATAGCAAGCGTGTAGTAGGTGGAATTTCTTTTCACCTCTTCATTGAATAATTTGCTGAGCTCTTTCTTGATAGGATCGAAAAGCTGAATCTGACCCGTTGAAAATCCGACCAGTAATGATACGCTATCTGCTGTCATTGTAGTAGTATTGAAATCATGGCAGGTGGGATTGGTGCCTTTGTAAACCTTTTTGTCCAGAGGCTTGGCGATTTCCGCTGCCTACAGATATATAAACGTAAGCATCATAATCTTTCAACAATGAAGAACATGAAAGGAATGATTAAACAACAAGCCTATGAAGAAGCGATGATCTGTTGCACAGTATACTTCATATTCTGAAAATATAAATTATAAAGGATCTCTGATAAGACATAGAACTTACCTTTCTAACCCCTTTATAAACGTAAACATACAATTCTCTTCCGAAATTGAAGCATATTCTGTCGCCATTTCCTCCGGGATCTGGTAACGTAACGAAAGATACGCGCACTGACGTACTACCTTGGGTGTTCGTGTAACCCACTCTATTAGGCCTCGAATAATCGGAAGGAGTAAGTCTATATGTGCCTTCCCTAGTCATAAATTGAGTTTTTAATTCGTCCTTTCCTCCACCGTCAACTTGCACCGCCATTTTAAAACACCACTACCGACCACTAGTGTTGAAAAGCAAGAACAGCGTTGATCCCGTACGTCCATTGTTTTCACCGGTTTTGTAGATATCGGGACAATTGAAGTACGTAATATTTAAGGTAATAATGGCACGTGGTAGGAAGAGGTATTCCAATAGTAGGCATAACAGAGGTCCGAAGAAAAGAAAGGTAGTTATATCCAAAAAAGATGTCCATCATTTTAAGGAGTTTGGTGAAGCTCATCCGTCCGAAGAATCGAATGTCAGAGCTCGAGGCAGAGCTGTCACGAAAGTGGTTGATGAGGAAGAAGTACATGATCTTCCCAGTGATAGTGAGAGCGAAGAAGAACAATCAGACCCGTATAAAAAACTGCTTTTGACCCTAGGGCCTAGTGAATATACTTCGAAGAATAAGGCTGTCGACAGTGAGGATTCTTCAGAAAGTTCCGAAGAAGATGTGCAAGAGGAAGTTGTCAGTGAAGATGGTGCTTCCCTAGAGGAATTGACAGACGATGAAAACAGTGGAAGTGATATGAGCCCTGAAACTGTTCAGGATCAAGTTGAGAAAATAGATGGAAAAGTGGAGGATGACACTGAAGAAAAGGCTATTAAACTATTAGACGAAGAGTTAGACGACACTTCTGATGACGACGAATGTAATGAAGAATGTGAAAAAGTTAAGGATCCATTTTTCAAGCACTTAAATTCAGAGTTGTGCGAGGAAATGTTAGAAAATTTATCATGTGCTCCTACGAAACTAGAGAAGAATAAACTCCATTGGCCAAATTTGGGACAGATAATTGTTTATTTGCCAACTCTATCAAAAAAAATCGTATCAGATTCTGAGAATAAAATCCTAGCGATTGACGTCAAAGTATATGCACAATCGGCAACCTCGCCGAAAATAATCGAAACGAAAGAAAAAACATGGTCCTTCTTGCACATTAAGCCTAGATTGCAAAAGAACTTGCTGAAAGCAAACCCTTGTGGTGTACCCGACGTAACTGAAAATGAAATTAATTTTTCATCAATGCAAAATGAACTCTTCTCCATTATTAACTCTTATAAAGATCTTTACTTTCCGGAAAGAAATTATGACTGTAGTGAGGAAGTAAGATTCGTATATGTACTTCACGCTGTCAATCATGTTCTGAAAACTCGCAGTGAGATATTGAAACATAATTCTCTTATAGAGAAAAAACAGGACATTCCAGATGAATTCAGAGACCAAGGACTTGTTCGACCGAAAGTTCTAATCCTTGTTCCTTTTAGGGAGACTGCGTTAAGGTAAGAATTCAGCTATATTCAATCGGTTTCATTCTTGTTCTTCAGTATTCTTATTTCAATTTTGTCTACTTTAGGGTAGTCAAGATGATAATATCCATTCTCGCCCCTAACAAGAAGGACAATGTCTTGAACAAAAAGAGATTTTTTGATGAGTTTACCGGAGGAGAAATAGCAATGCCGAAAAAGAATCCAAAACCAGAAGACTATGAGCGTCTATTTTCAGGCAATGCTGACGATAATTTCAAATTGGGCTTAAGCATCACTAAGAAAAGCTTGAAGGTAAGAGATGTTTTAAGGTGGAATTTGATTTTCTTTGCCCTTGTAGAAAAATTTCTGGTTATGTTGCTAAATTTTTGTAACTGTAATGTATTTTCATGATCTAGAAAATTTATTTTATGTTATGGTCCTAGTGTAAAGTTGTTTGTTGTCATCCTCCATTTTTTATGAAAATACGGTCAAAGGCTTCTGTGAATTTAGAATCATGATATATACTATAGAAGTATTTCTATAAAGAAAAAGGCCTCTTCATTTTTGCAATCCTTGCATATGCTTATATTTTTACTCTTATTTCTAGCTCTATTCTGATTTTTATGCATCAGACATCTTATTAGCGTCCCCTTTGGGTTTGAGAGTTCTAATTGGAGCCGAAGGTGAAAAGGATAGGGATTTTGACTATCTTGCTTCCCTTGAGCTGCTAGTAATGGATGGAGCTGATGTTTTTGCCATGCAAAATTGGGACCATGTGATGCACTTGACCAACCACCTCCATTTGCAACCAAGCGCAGCATCCACCACTCGATCTGGAACAGATTTCTCAAGGGTTCGTCCTTGGGCCGTTGAAGGCCATTCTTCTCATTATCGGTGAGTAAAAGTACTATTTATCTTTAATGATTAAAGTAACAGATTAGTAAATCCAATCATATAGGATCTCCTTTTGCTGTACAACTAACCCTCAATTAGTATAATAGATGGGTTACTCAAAAGTGCCATACTTATCAAACTTTTACTATACTTTCCCTAAGAAATTGCTGTATGGTGAATTTATTTTCATTAGCGTTCATATTTAATATGATTAAGTTGTACACAATGAAACAATTTAAATGCAATAACAAAACAAAAACGTTAATAGCTGTTTACTCTTTGTCTTACATAAGTGTTCTACCTTTCGGTAGGTCCATGTGTCATAATATTACCTATTCATAGCCTTTTCCTTCGTTACCTGGTAACTCACCCCATCCTTTGTCATCTAACATTTTTTTGCCTTTGCCTTCCCCTCTGTCTTTTCCCTTGCATTCTACCCTCTATTACATTCTTCAGCAATACTCTTTGTCTTAATCCTCTTTTATTGTAACCTATTTACTTTTATCACTGATCTGAATATTATCATTACCGTCACAGCATTTTCTTTGACACGGAAATTTTTCAAGTTCTTTCTATGCTGATGTTACAAAGGAATAACAATGTTAGAATACCTGCCCGGAAAGTGGGAGACCTGGGTTCGAGTCCCAGTCGTGTCGCTATTTTTCACACTTGTTATTCCTTTGGGATTTTCCGTAGGTTTTTAATCTACTAAGACACCTTCCTTTCCTTTAATCCTTCTGATGTTACAAATTGATTTCGAGTGATTAGTCATCTAAAAAAAAAGATGTTTAAATTGTTTACACACGTGTATTTAATCGAAATATAAGTAAAACTATTATAGTAAAAAAAATTCATTTATCATGCTAAACTGAAACTATACCAATAAGAGGTGTCATTGGTTTAGGGTGAAACATGGAAAATAATGTCCACTATGCAGGCAGTTGTTGACTTCAGAGCTACCCATCTTTAGAGTGTCTAACTTTACAGCTTCATGTAAAATACAACCACATTCATTTCAGTTTGTGTTACATTCACTTGATATTTTAGAATTATAGGAAAGTTTTAAAAAATAGCTATAGAATTTAAGTAATTTTCTGATCACAAGTAATTCCTGCTTTAAATTGACAATAATAATCTAGTGCATAAATTCAGCAGACACAAATTGGTGTGATCAGCTAGAATATTCTGAATATTATTTCCTCACTGCATATACTACTTGGAAGGTGTTTCCAAACCATAATATAAGGAAGTCTTCTGTAACTATTAACATGATAGATGATATTTAAAGTTATATTTAACAAGATTGATGAATTCATAATGAAGTCAAGTTAGTTCTTTAAATGCTTGTTTAAAAAGTGAATGCTTCTAGTTTGTTTTAACTTAAGAGTAGGGAGAAGACTACTTTAAATTTTTTAAATCAAAACCTCTCCTTAAATGATATGTTATAAGGAATTATTAAGTGTTGGGATATATATTAGGAAATTTTTCCTAAAAATAAATGATTTGTTCATATTTATAATTTGTTCTTATGTGGTCTGAATTGTTCGTAGGTGCTTCCATTACAAATGTTGATAAAAAAGCTTAGTCTAATGTTTTATTTACTGCTATCATAATATGATCTGATTATATGTGCTTATATAACTACTTTTGGGCAATGCAGTAAAATATCAAACGAGGGAATTCAAATTAAAGAAGAAATATAAATCTTGTGTTACCTACTTCAGTTATTTAAAAATACAACAAATTTTTAAATTTCCCGGGCTGGATAATTCCATTGTCAAAATTTGTTTTCTGTTTTTTTTTTGTGTATGCCCCCAATGTATATTGTTAAGGGCAGCCATTCAGAAAGCTTAGTCTATTGTTGGCAGTTAAAAAGCTTACATGCGTTTAGCTCCTTCAGTAATTCTGTCTTGATCTCCTCAATGTTGTCAAAAAGTTGTCCTTTCAAGGTTTTTTTCAGTTTTGGGAATAGGAAGAAATCACAGGGGGCCATGTCCAGTGAATATGGTGGTTGAGGCATCATAATGGTGTTGCTTTTTGCCAAAAATGAGTTCTTGCCACCAGGTCATATAGTCAATATGGAATATTACCTAGAAGGTCTACACAGTTTGTGTGAAGCAATCCAAAGAAAGCAATCTGACCTGTGGTGAAACAATTTGTGGCAATTGCACCATAATAACACACCAGCTCACACCTCACTGCTTGTTCGTGAATTTTTGGCAAAAAGCAACACCATTATGCTGCCTCAACCACCATATTCACTGGACATGGCCCCCTGTGATTTCTTCCTATTCCCAAAACTGAAGAAAGCCTTTGAAAGGACAACTTTTTGGCAGCATTGAGAAAATAAAGGCAGAATTGTCGATCACAATTAAACACATGTGACCTTTTTGACTGCCAATAATAGACTAAGCTTTCAAATTGGCTGCCCTTAACAGTGTACATTGGGGACGTGTGTACCGATACACAGAAAAAAATTTTGACAATTGGAATTATGCAGCCAAGGAAATTTAAAAATTCCACTTTTTTATCACACCACATATGTGTAATATTCAAATTTTCACACTCTTCTGCAGAATCATATTAATATTGATATTATAAATGTTTACGTGATTTCTATAAGTCGTAGAAAGACTTAATCTCAGAAGTTTTAGAAAGAGAGCTTTTATTATACTATTATGTAATTACTATACATATGAATTTCTTACTATCTCATTTAGACAAACCATAGTTATCTCCAGTACTCCCCTCCCTGGTCCTGCTGCATTATTTGCTACAAAATGTAAAAACTATGAAGGAGCTGTTAGAGTTGCCAATCCTGTACCAACTGGAAGTATTTCTGAAGTTATAGTTCAGATGCCCCAGGTAAATATAATTATTGCTCAGGTTATGTCATTATTTGATATTTACCTTACATTTCTCTCAATTATGCATTTACCTTGTCTTGAAGATTCATTATAGTTTGTCTTAGAAATATTTGTGTAGAAATATCAGTGCATATATTTGGTGCTTTCTTTTCTAATTCTTAATCCCTTCTTTAATTTTAGGTTTTCCATAGAATTGATGTGCAATCTGCAACAGAAGCAATAGATGCAAGATTCAAATTATTCACTACCAAAGTCTTGCCACAATACAAAGACAAGATAACCAAACATGTTTTGATATATATTCCTCAGTATTTTGATTATATCCGTATAAGAAATTACTTGGAGAAAGAAGATATCTCCTTTGTACAAATTTGTGAATATTCAAAGGTAAGGTTTTATTTTTGCGATAGTATTTCATATTGCAAAGACAGAATGATTACCGATGCCATCCCTGCATTGTTTTGGATTTGCATTATTTTGTTTGCAATAATTGACTCTTACTTTAGTACCTTTGTCCGTTCATAAATAAATTCTTTGCTCTCAATATTAATTCAGAAATATCATTGCTTAATCGATCAATTTTTATTCAAAGGAGTAAGTAACCATAAATTTAGATAGGGCAGTAATTAAATTTTCTTGAGTGTATTCTTTTGATTTTTAGCTCAAGGAAAGTTTAGGTCTCACCATAAAGTCATTTTTCTGCTTTATCCACCAAACCTAGAATCGAACATTTTAAGTTTTGGAATGTATCTAGTCTAATAAATTCAATTTGAAGGATAGAAAGGATATGTTTTTTGTTTAAAAATTTTTAGAAAGACAGTGGAAATATCAAAAAAGGGTAAAATATAATTCATGGATAATCAGGAGTCATTCATACTAATTTTAAATCATGAATAGACCTCAGCCTAAATTCAATGTCTGTACATTTCGTAGTTCAGATTATGCAAATTACTCGCGCAGTAAAATTCAAAACATTAATTTAATTTGATACACGCCTTTTAATTATAAATCTTAAAACATATTTCTCATTTAGTTTTCTCCATTTAAATATCCTCTACTGAGCTATCCATTTCATGCATCTCAATTTCTTTAGATCATTGTTGATGATACTTTTCTCATAGTAAGGAAACCTTTCATGGGGGCATGAATTTTAAGAAGAATGAGGAAGCTGGAAAATTTGATAATATTTGAGTTTCTTTAGTGTTACAATGGGATTGTACTATTTTTATTTTATTGTCTTAGTTAAAACCTAGATAATTCTTTGTGACATATTTTGTCTTTTGGAAATTTGAAATTGTTAGGATTTTCTGTCTTTTTCTGTTGAACCCACTTTAACTTAATCTTTCTCTATGTATGTTATTCTCCTGCTTCTTGTGATATACTTATAGATAAAGGGTTATTTTTTCACAGGAAGGAAGAGTTGCCCAAGCACGAGATCATTTCTTCCATGGAAAGTCACACTTTCTGCTGTACTCTGAGAGATTCCATTATTTTCGACGTGTTCGAATAAAAGGAATCAAACACATAATATTCTATCAGCCACCATCTTATCCTCAATTTTACAGTGAAATGTGCAATCTTATGCAGGTAAATAAGAATTATTTGGTTTTTTATAAAATATATATTTTCCACATAATTATGGATTTTGAAAAGTTAATTCCTTTCACAGATAATGAATAAATTAACTCCTTATAAAATCAAGGTTAGGCTCAAGGTTGCCTCTTACACCTTATCTCAATTGTGGTGATAATTTGCATTTCAATGTTTTTTAGATTGTAATGATTGCCTAGCAAAATGTTTTGAAAATATCACTAGTTTTTCCATGAATTGCTAAGTGCAAATAATCTTAGAATTACCAGTATTGCAAATGTGCACATAATCTTAGAATTACCAGTATTGCAAATGTGCATATAAACCAATTTATGCCACTTAAGAGGCATTTCATTAATGTACCCATTGCCTATTACATTTCAATTGTATACCCATTCATTTTTCTGTATAATCTTTTCTGATAATGCACCTCTTGTCTGTCAGAAAAGACAATTATTGACTTAACATATTCAGGATGACAGTGTAAAAGAATCTTTTCTCCTGATGTCTGAACTTTATCATTCCATATTGTTATAGGTTAACTTAATTTCTCTACATTTTCAAATTTTTGGCCATTACGTATTAGTGGGAAGGGTTCTCTGGGATTTTCAGAAAAAATTTTGTGGTACTAGGCTATAAGAAGTTGCCCTGATGGGCTTTCCATCTTTTGTTACTTAACAATTATATCATTCATCATACTGAACTGTGGTAGTTTATTTGTCTATTTCAAAGTGATTTAGGTTAAAGTTAGCCTGAAAGAAAAAAAGGAAAAAATCTTCACTCAGGCTATTTACCCTGAAGAAAGATTTTTTACTTTTAATTTAGTGTAAGATATTTTTTGCTGACAATATCTACTGACAAACTCTTGAGATCAAAGTAGTCTTTGATTTGTTTCCTGATCAGCTATGGTTTTATTCCTTTTACAATTGGAGCCAGGTTTATCTGTACAAACTTATTTCATTATATTGCAAGCTTAAGTAATTTGTGATGGAAAAAATTATGTAGCAAATGAATATATTTCAATTTTCAGCAGTAAGTGCATCATTTACAGAATGTACATCTGCTAATTTTTAAGGGAATTTTGTGAGAAAGGTTTACAAAATGAGAAATGTAAGTTCAAAGAATAGGTAAGAGATTTGATGTTCTAAACAACTAAATTGGTCTAGGTAGCATAGTGACAAAGGTTTAACCCCTGCCACACATGTGGCTTGGGGTTCTTGGCAGTTCATCTTCTGGCAATTTTAGGAAATTTGAGGCCTCTGATTAACTCATTCTTTGAAAATGAGTACCTGAAGTTAAACTGGGTGATAACAGGCAGTAGAAGCATAGTGCTGGGCATACTATCTTAATTTCATACTATTTGCAGTTTTGACCTGCCAACTCCCAAAAACAATACTTTGGAAATTGGACCTTTATTACTTAAAAAAAATAAATATTTCCAACTTGTTGTGATCTGAACAATATTTCATTCTTATAAGAATTTACTATGCTCTAGATGGCTGTTTTCAATTGTCTCCACCCACATTTTATTTATACAGCTATATTTTTTCTTTCACAGGCGGCTTACCAAAGGAGAAATCAGAGAGACAGTCACAATAGTGTTGCATTGTTATATTCTCGACATGATTTGGAGCAGCTGGCTGGAATAGTTGGTTCTGATAGGGCTTCTAAAATGATGACGTCTGTTGACAGGAATGTCCACATGTTTGTTACTGGAGAGTGAATTTGTTATCTGTTTATTTTTCCTGTAAATAAATGTTTTTATGCCTGAATTTTAATTGATTTGTCATGTAATCATTAAGTCCAAATATTCCTTATCTGATTTTTACAGACAGTAAGTCATTTGAATAGTGTCTAATGGTTAAAATATTTTTATTGCATATGAGAAAGAAAAAGAATCTTTTTGTCTGATATCGCTATAAACCTCTAAAGAAGATCCTGTTTTTTTTGAGATGATTTGAGTATTGCTTCTCAACAAAAAATTGCTGCAAGATTGAATCTATGTTTTTTTGATGATGATGATTTGATTTCCTTATATGGTAGACCTACTGGTCACTTAAACCAGAGCTTATATTATTATTGCTTAAGCTAGCAAGTTTGGTGTCCAATTGCTGAATAAACCCTCTACAATCTTAAAAGAAGCTATGTAGATTAAGATTGCAATGTATGTAAGGAAAAATGATTGAGAACATGCAAAAACATCATGAATTTCCATCGTTCTATAACATTACTCTGTGGGCTTAGCTATCTAATTTGTCTCAATGTTGTCCAGCTAACTAATCTTCAATATGTTCATAGCCGGCCATATGCCTATTGCGTGAGCTGTTTTTCTATGGTCAGGCAGTTAAGACTCCTAGCATGTGAATCCTCCCTTCCTCATCTTAATACGCGCTGGTCTTTAGAGATAGGATCTTGTATTTTATGCACAGAACTTGATTTGAAACATTAAATAGGAAAAAAATAATGCAACATGAGAGAGTTTTTGGGTCAATTGGTGAGGCCAGAAGCAAATGTGTTAAATGGGGGAAGCCATTAAGTGAATGCTCTCCAGATGTATAAATACATCCCCATGTGTGTCTAAGAAGGCATTACAACATGGTAAATAGCCTGTCATAATGTGCAAATGTTTACCTTAAACTTTGAACTATGTTATTGAGCAATTTCATCTTAAAGGTTGTTCCAGGTATGGCATGTGAATTTAACTAAAATGTATTACAAAATCTAGGCTGAGGTATTATTAGGCTGCATAGTTAAAAAATTACTGAAATAATAAAATCTTGACAAGTTTATGTAAACTTATTATTAATTCAATTACAAATGCTGCATGAGAAATACATTAAAATATCAGGATTTCTATCCAAGAAAATTTCCTTGATTTTTATTTTACTTGGGCATGAAAAATAATGTCACCCTTATATGTTCAATTTGCTATTTGTGGCAATTGGCCACTGACCATATGGTACCATATATATATATATCATCATCATCAGCCATTTTCAATCCGACGTCGGATGTAGGCCTCTCCAAGCGCTTTCCAATTCTCTCTATTCTGAGCTTCTCGTTGCCATGTTACCCCTAAATACTGAATAATGTCTCTGTTCCATCGGTCCCTTGGTCTTCTTCTTGGTCTCTTCACGTCTCTTGGTATCCAGTTCAGCACTGCTGATGTCCATCGGTTGTCGTTTCTCCTTGCAACATGGCCTGCCCACATCCATTTCAGTGATCTTACCTTATCTATGATGTCTGTCACTCCTGTTATCTTCCTAA
>KZ308124.1:1678119-1701937 GCA_000376725.2 Ladona fulva | reverse complement strand
ATTGCGCCTGGAGGGTAAAAGACAGTGATTCACCAGGCTGTCTCACTGCCGGTTGGTGAACTGAGTGCCACTCTCACTATTTGGCCGGAGATATTGTTGAAGCCTTCTTAGCATGGTTAAACCTGAGCTATACATCGCCTCCAACCTCCGTTAACACCCCTTCGCCCCGATGAGGCAATGAACTGTGGCAGTGTGAGGAGGGGATATATATATATATATGTTACCATATATAACATATGGACTATAGTGATGACTTTACAGCTGATTACCCCTCCTGCCAAAGGCAGACAGGCTGCAAATTAGCCTGAATGGGATCTGCGAATAAAAATATATTGCAAAGGGTTTTTACATTAACTTTCATGGATCTGTATATTCTTCTGTATTCCCTTCTGTTTACCTCATCCTAGTATTCTCCATGACTGGTCATACTGAACTTAAATCAAGGTTATAATATATATGCTTCACTATATGCATCAATCATATCCACATCCAGGGATTAAGAACTTAATTTTGTTACAAAATTCATAAGTTTTTAATAGATTCATTGGAAAAACTTGGCAACATACTGATGTTTCTTGCGGAAATGATCATTGGGGAGGAATCAAACGTGACAATGTCTAATAATCAAAGAAAAATTGAAACTTATACAACTAATATCACTGAAATTGCAACCAACTCAACCACATTCATATTGATAAATCGAAACTAAATTACTGAGATTTATGATTCCTCTACTTTGAAATAAGATATTTAACAATAGAAATCGAAAAAAATTGTTTAATGTGTACTATAAATTAAAATAGGCAGTGAATGTAAGTTAGCTGTTTTCTCTACGTGCGAACCTGCCATCGCGTACGTATTTCGTAACATAGCAAATGATGTGGAGATAAGCCGTTTCGTATTCGCGGCTTTTTCTGAGAACAGCTGAAGTTATTAAAGCACAGCAGGTTTAATGACATACCTATGCATTAACAAACCTTCAAACCAATCCATATGGTTATTTAGAAAATAGTTATTCTTTCATAATAGATTATACTATAACTATTTTATTTGTCGCTTTCATATTGCTAACCTTGAAAACGCGCGTTTGGGTTGAAGATTAAGAAAGCAGACAGAGATTCAACAGAAAGTGAAATGTGTACATTGGTACAGGAGGGACATCCGTGACACCGTGTAAGCTAGAAATTCTTGAAGCAAAGGCAGCGGCATACCCAAGGCACTTTGTACAGACTTGAGAATAGTTTACTTTTCAACTTCCGAAATGGGACCCGTGCACCAGGTAAGAGAAGGTAACAGTGGGTCTGGAGTGATGGTAGGAAGATGACGTCTATAATATTCACAGACGATTGTTTGGTCGTCCTAACAGTGAATGTATGAATGATATTTGTACATTTTGATCTATTTTGAATGATTTAAAGTTGACATTATTATTTTTCAAAACATTTAGAGTGGACATTATCCAGATGCGATGACAGAGGATGATTACCTGTACGATCCTGCTATTGTACAGAGGTTGGATTTCAGTAAATGCCTAGTGAAATTTAACCCGCAAATATCTGCGGCTTATCCTGGGCCAGGCATGCGAGTGAGACCTTTGAAGGCCTCAGACTATGACAGAGGTACTGATAGCGATATTTTCATTGTTTACTTTAAGGTAATGATTACTGGATATGTAAAATTTTATATTTTTGCTCTTTTCGTTTAGGTTTTGTGAGACTTTTGGGTCAGCTAACAGACATCGGCGAGATATCACGAGATGCTTTTTTTAGTAAGTATCAATTTTTGATATCAGTTTTCCCCTAAATATGATATCATCGCTTTTAGAATTCCCGGAAAATTTTATTTTTATTAATCTTCGATAAGGTGAAGGACTGACGATGCAATTAGTACAGATCCTTCAAGGTCGAAGGGAGATGGACTACCTTGGGCGTGCCGGAATAACGGAGATCGAGATCTCCTTGAGAAACACCTAGTCTGGGCTCATAATTACTCGAGCTGGAAATGTCTTCGGCTAGACATAAGTAGCGGGAAACATATGGATGGATTTTCCGAAAGTTTTTCTTGCTTCCTGGAAGTGTGAAACGCATGTAGTTAACCGTTATAGTTTCAGGCATTCCGCGGGAATTCTTTCCAGCGTAAGAATAGTTTTTCCCAAAAAGAGCGCTTCATTGACCGTTTACGTAATATTGAGGCACTAAAAAAAATCTCTCAAATCGCCGAAGAGTGCTATTTCGAAATAAGAGGAAAAGTAGTTTTGGAAACTAATAATAAAACTTCACTTTCCCTTGAAGAAATCGGGTTCGAATCGATAACAAGCTTACAATAGAATGCGATTTCTCTGGACTGTCTATGACTGAAAACGTATTCCATTGTGTGCTGACTAAAATGATAAATCTTGTTGGTGTACTTTCCCGGCAAATGAAAATCTCATATCCAAACAATAGGTATTATTTACTGGATGGTTATCAACTAAATAAGAGATTGTAATAGTTTATTTTGACGAATTTAAGATGAAAATTGACATAATTTAGAATGAATATTTTACGGGAGTGTAATATAATACGGGGTCTGACCCACCTGTTTTCACCTAACGCATTTTGGATTCAGGCCCGGTTCACTGAGCAACGAGAGTTGCGGTTTGATCGTAGAGCTTCTCTTGAAGTTCTTTTATACCTGGTAGTCCAAATATGTCCACGGAGTGCTATTATTTGAAAAAGAAGATGAAATAAGAGACTTCTGCGAACCGAAGCGTCAGATGGAGACGCTGTTCATATTATTGCGTCAATGAGGTGCTTAAGATATTGTTATTCACGAAAAAAATTGTTAGTTAACGGAAAGCACGTAATTTATTCTGAAGTTTAAATATTTAAATTGTAAAATGTATATCAAACATCTCCGCATGCCACATAGGGGACGCCTGCCTCGAGCACGGATGGAACGACGCTCAGACGCCCTAACAGAAAGTTTTAGCTGGGGTGCTCATAAAAGGAACCGAAAATGCGCATTTACATCATTAAGCCCAGTATAAATTCTATAATTCTTCCCTTAATGGAGTGAAAACGTTTATAGTAATTGGATAGCTTCTGAAAGTTATTTTATTCCCGAATGACCCTTCCGAGCCCGCAAGTACACCAATTCATGCCCTATAGCGGTTAGGACGGATGTATCCTACCCGTTGTCCACGGGCCATATAAGGCCCTCAAATTGGACCCCAAGTCCGTGCGGTCTGCTGGTAGTAGTTAATCTCCCCTGTGAATCCCGTACAATTTTATCCTCAATGAATAAAGAAGATAAAAGCGAAATTATTTAGAATTCAGCCTAAAAAGTTAAAAACTAGACTCGCTTTAATAAGATTGTAGTAAAAAAACTGGCTGTATTTGTTAAATTATCGCAATTTTTAAATACTGTCAAATACAATTATTTGCTATCTACAGATAATATGTAATATACCTACTGTATCTTCTCTCCTTCTTAAGAGATAACTTTGCTTAATGGAAGTACCACCTAAGGCACCCATAAATGAAACGCAACATGGTAAACAGTCCCATATATGACAGATAACGTCAAAAGAAATGGAAAAATATTGCCCGCGATTCTGTTCCATTCTTCAAAGATTCGTCTTTCTTTTAAATTTCAAATCTTATTATTTTTAGTTACGCGAATCGTACTTTACGATTTTACTTGCGTGTAATGCACGATATTATTTTTGGGGCGTCCGAACATTGGAATTTTTTATATTCATTTCGAAAATTATGATCCAGACGCATTCTTAATTCTCGCGTAAAGTTAACTTAATGTCCTTTAGCAGATAATTTCCACATCCCTTTAGGAATTTTAAGAGAATGTCAATTACAGCTAATGAAAATTTCAGCTGCTTTATTATATCTGATTGAAATTGAGGAAGAACTTTTCAGTTTTCGTTTAAATTTAATGTAAACCTCATTATAACAAATTTACAGCAAAAAATTTGGCTTTTCACCTTGGGTAAATAAGGAATGTTAATGAGAAGCTAAGGGGAGGGGGAGGCACTAATCTCGAGGGTAAAATTGAAATGCATTTCATTGCGGAAAGTAAGGAAATTTGAGGACAGCTCTTGCTTCATTCCTGACTATTTTCTCTCTTTCTATAAGAGAAAGTAGTTGAGCAAAATGTGAAAAATTACAGTAAAATTAATAAATAGTAGAAGATACTAATGCTTTTTTATGAGATGGATCAGTTCATTTCAATTATGACTTACGCATTTGGAATTTTAAAGGTTGATTGAAATTTCAATGTGGGAATGAATAGAATCCAAAACAGCCTTAAAAATACACTCAAGAACAACAAAAAAGATGGAAAATATTGAAAATTTACATGGTAAAATGCGCCTAAATCGTTACTCTTATGGTATTCTTTTCAGGGAGGTTTGCAGAAATGAAAAAATGTCCAAACACCTACTTTGTCACCGTGATTGAGGATACTGTGACAAGCAACTATGCGTCATCTATCATAGGAGCTGCTACATTGGTGATCGAACAGAAATTCATACATGGCTGTGCAATGGTAAGGAGTAATATGTTTTGTCTTTGATAATGAAAATTACTGTAATAAAAATTCAACATATTTATCTATAGATGTACTTCATTTACAAAGATAAAGCTCTACTTCCAGCATGATGAATAAATTCATAGAAATTGTGCTTTTGTTAATTCATTTTTACATAGCATATGTTCTTACAAAACATACATTTATGAGCACACTAACAATAAGTGGAATTTGTTTGACTTTTAATTCTCCTATTTGTGTAACAAAGGCCCAAGGAAAATATTGAGAATAATAATGCAAAACCTCTCTGAAAAATTTGTTTTCAAAATACTATTATGTAGCTCACAAGTTTTTGTGTGTGTTTTAAAGTAAATTAATAGCATTGATAATCAGAAATTTTATTGCATCAAAAAGCTTTGCTCTAATACACTGATTTGCACTAATAATACTGATAAATTTTGAAAGTTTAACTTTTGCTGATACAGAGTTCATTGATGTGGAAATTTTCAAGTCACTCTTTAATGTTATCAAAGTACAATGAACTCCTGATTATCCGTTTATGCAATTTAATACAAGCAGAACTTGTAAGATTTTTATGGAGCATTGGAATTACAACTACAGTGACATTATCTCTGCTACAAATATCTGCAGTTGGGTGAAGAAAGCATCAAATGAAACAGTCAAAAATAGCAGTGTGTGGACATATGATAATAAATTNTGAACTATGTTATTGAGCAATTTCATCTTAAAGGTTGTTCCAGGTATGGCATGTGAATTTAACTAAAATGTATTACAAAATCTAGGCTGAGGTATTATTAGGCTGCATAGTTAAAAAATTACTGAAATAATAAAATCTTGACAAGTTTATGTAAACTTATTATTAATTCAATTACAAATGCTGCATGAGAAATACATTAAAATATCAGGATTTCTATCCAAGAAAATTTCCTTGATTTTTATTTTACTTGGGCATGAAAAATAATGTCACCCTTATATGTTCAATTTGCTATTTGTGGCAATTGGCCACTGACCATATGGTACCATATATATATATATCATCATCCCTTATCTCAATTGTGGTGATAATTTGCATTTCAATGTTTTTTAGATTGTAATGATTGCCTAGCAAAATGTTTTGAAAATATCACTAGTTTTTCCATGAATTGCTAAGTGCAAATAATCTTAGAATTACCAGTATTGCAAATGTGCACATAATCTTAGAATTACCAGTATTGCAAATGTGCATATAAACCAATTTATGCCACTTAAGAGGCATTTCATTAATGTACCCATTGCCTATTACATTTCAATTGTATACCCATTCATTTTTCTGTATAATCTTTTCTGATAATGCACCTCTTGTCTGTCAGAAAAGACAATTATTGACTTAACATATTCAGGATGACAGTGTAAAAGAATCTTTTCTCCTGATGTCTGAACTTTATCATTCCATATTGTTATAGGTTAACTTAATTTCTCTACATTTTCAAATTTTTGGCCATTACGTATTAGTGGGAAGGGTTCTCTGGGATTTTCAGAAAAAATTTTGTGGTACTAGGCTATAAGAAGTTGCCCTGATGGGCTTTCCATCTTTTGTTACTTAACAATTATATCATTCATCATNAGCTTAAAATTCAACAAGTTTTCATAAAGTTTTTCCCTATTTCAGAGAGGAAGACTTGAAGATGTAGTTGTCAATGATACATACAGAGGCAGACAGTTGGGGAAATTGTAAGTTGTTCTTATTTTTTCATTTATCACTGTTAAGAGAATTACTTTCTAAGATATCTTCAACCTATTTCCAGGATTGTTGCCACAATCATAATGTTAGCTCGGGAGTTCAGCTGTTACAAGATTTCATTGGACTGCAAAGACAGATTGATTCCATTTTATCAAAGCTTGGGTTTTGCCCTTGAGCCAGGCAATGCTAATTCAATGACAATGCGACTGCCTCGGAGTTCCTTGTGATCCATGTAAATAGATGAGTGAAAGATTCTGCAAACATGATGCACTGACACACATTGCTATCACTGTATGCTTTTGTATGTGCAAATAAATTAATGGTGGAAGTGATCAGTGATCATTTTAAATATGTAACAGCTGGAAATTCAGAAGAAAGTTTTCCTTGTTCCTTTTTATTTGATAGCTTTTTTCTCGCCATAAATTTTTGGACAATCATTATGATGCAAGGTGAAGCATATTATTAGATTATTTATCATAGATCATTTTAGACCTAAATAAGAATAAAACACAATGCCTCAATAATGAAATGCAAAGCAATTACTTCATGTAATACTACTGGATACCACAAGGAGTGAATTCCTTAAAATAGCTGTATTTTTATCCACAAAAGCCTCAATTAAGACTGTTTAACTAGGCTCAACTGAAAACATTCACAAAATGAAAATGTCTTGATTATGAAAGGAAATTTATAGTATTCTAATTTTATTTACACAATCCAGAAAACAAACTCAGACTGATATTTAACCTCTTTTTTCCCTTTCTCTCAAAGTCATTCTATTTCTGTTTTGTATTTCCTTGAAATTTTTAAATTTTATTTAAAATTCAATTCAATAAAAATGTTCCATAGTACTTAAGGTTTCCATAGTGTGGAATTAAGTGCCTCCTTTCTCAAAGCATTGTAATTAAAATTGCAGAATTGCCTCCTAGTAAGATAAAACAGAAAGATGAAACATAACACTATCTCATTTCAAATATCAGTTACATCAAATGAATGATTAGAAAGTAAAGAGGCAAAATATTGAAAGTAAAAATTATTTGGAGGTTAATAGCACAGAAACAACTAGTGAAGATGAGAATTACATCTGATTCACCAAATCTATTCTCCACTTAATCATAATAACTCATCATTAGGATAAAACTTCCTCTAATGAAAACAAAGGACACAGGTCCTTCACCTAACAGGGAAATGTCTGAATTCAGACGAATATAATTAATTGAGCAATACCTTTTTACTTTCGTACACTTTTTAGCAGCCATTCTCAAGTATAAGAATTATTTATTACCTGTGATTCAGATAACTGACCCTAGGCAATACTTTTTTAGGTTAATTTTTTGTATTCTAATAATAAGTGCTCCCTCCTAAGTGATTATCCAAACAGATTGTTTCCTAATTCTGCAGAGGAGTATTACAGCAAATGTAAAAAGAAATTTTACAATAAACATTCTCAGCTTCTTGTTTTACTTAGAAGAATGCCTAGTCCCCTCTTCAGATCCAGAATAGTATTTTTAATAAACCAAATGGGTATGGGAAACATAATCCGAGGATTCCACAACTTCAACATGATTTTCATACAAAAGTCTAAGAGAGCCCAATAAAAATATGCATATTTTAACATCAATCACTATTCAAAACTGGGCATAGACTTTTAAGGTTGAGACCATTCATCTATTTCTGTAGCAAAACAGATTATCAATAACTTCAGAAACCTTTATATTCATGCTTGTTTGGGCTCCCGGATAGCCAAGTGGGCAACGTGTTCGTCTTCGGTGAAAGCAGTACCGGGTTCGATTCCCGGTGGGGGCCTACGTGCGAAATGACCTAAGCTGTCAAAGCACTTTTAACAATACTACTAGTAGTCATGCTTGTCCACCCCTAGAAATTAACAAATAGCTAACTTTTTGTAAAAACATTTTGCTGAGTTGAGTTTGCCCAAAGAATTCAGGAGCGGAAATGAAAAATTACTGATGTGTGCCCTTTTATCTACCAATCCAAATGAATTTGGAACATAGAACTGTTACAACAACAAAATACTTAGCTTAGATATGTATTGCTTTAGTATCCACCTAAAGCTGGCTCTACTCACACAAAGTGAAGTTTTCAGAATGGAGAAAAAAAAAATAGGAAGTGACTTCTAAATGATAGTGATCAATGAAAGCTCTTAATGCTGGTCAACATGAAACTTTGAGGTAGATGTATGGATATATTATACACATATGTCAATTTATTTTTTAAAATGAGACTAGAGGTAAGAAATATCACCAAAAATAAAGCTAACACATAGATTGAATTTACCTACATAAATATGAACTAAGTCCAGCATGAATTAGATATAAAAACTGGCTAATGGAAATAAAAAGTTCTATCGACAACATTACTGAATTGCCAACTATGATGTGATACTTTGACCATCAATCAACATTGAAAAATTATCAGCAGTTAAGTTCACTACCTTGACTTGTTGAGCCTTTCTCAATTTTGATACACTTATAGGATATACTCATCCTTAGAATATGAGGACATACTCTCTTAACAGGGTATTTTCCAACTTAATATATGGTCAATGAATTACATTTACTATCTTATCATGTTTAAACATCAGCGACAAAGTAATAAATACCTCAATTTTAACTATTAGGTACCAATACCAAGAACATACTGAATAATAATAATATTTAGAAAAAAATATATGGTAGATGCCATTTATGAAGTGGTATTTTTCAAAGTTACCAGAGTTATTTGCAACCCAGGATTTATAATTTGATTTTCTTATTTAAATATTCCTATGTTGCACTTCAATGTATTTATTTCTGTTGTCTAGAATGAATATGTACATTTCTTATAACTGTTTCTTTAACCTACACTATTTATATTTTGTTATCCAAAACATAACTTGTACAGCACTAAATGATTTAAGCTGGGTTCCCTCCAGTGCATTCAATAAATAGTACATGAGAAGAAATAGAAGATATTGAAATTAATAAGATCATTTGAATAACATATTACATATGTCTGATTCAGCCTGGAAATCATATCAAACAAGAAAAAAATCAAAAGATAAATTACAAGCATATAAATTAACAAACTAGAAGTGTATGTTATGCAAGACATCACAAAAGAATTCAAATTAATTCCACATTTCATTCAATGCAACATTATTGAACATTCCAGTGAGAGAATAACTTTTCCAATCAAAAAAAAGGAAATCCAAGGTCTTTTCACTTTTTTAACAAGGAAAAAATAAAATATTTTCCCATCTGTACATTTTTGATAAGGATACAATAGTTTAGTGGGTAAATAATGTAATACTTACACAATGAGGCTAATGAACAAGAACATAGTTAATGAAAGTACTATAAAAAATTACAACTTTAGAGCTTAATTTGGGCCTAAATAAAGCTGGAAACTTTATTGTTTAATTGCCCAGACTTAAAGTTGAAATGTGGGCGTGATCCAATTGGATTCCTGAGGATTTGATCACCATAATGTTTTATTCCGTACTTACACTTACTATATTGGTCCCCAAACAACAGAGACATTATAAAATAGTTACAAAAATATGGAGGGTGTCATTTGTAGGGCAATGGCTCAGAAATGAATCTTCAAATCGTTTAACGCAATTAGCATTTTGTCAAAACACTCGTGAAAACAGCACAGCTACAAGGCCCTTCACCTCATCTTGGTAGAGAGGCTCAATTCACGTTAAAACTGATAATAAGAAACGTAAGAATGTATGTATTCACCTTTAAGTAGCCCTAAATTAAATTAACGCACAAATCATCGAGCCGTTATGTTTCGCGCTAAACTGTTTTCACGCTGGGAATAATGAGATCTAAAAACCTGCTGTCTCTGCTTTTGGAAGCCTCTTAGATTTGAGAGTGATGCAAGAGGGTGTCTAAAAAAAAAAATCATTGCACTAACGAAAAAGATTCCGAAGCAGGCACGTTGCAGTAAAGGGATATTTTAAAGGATTATGAACGTTACGTTCGGTACATGAAGTAGCAACTGGTTTTCCTCGACTGACGAGGCATATTTTTATTCATTAATTTTAAATGATGTAAGACATACATCTACAGGTCGTATCAAGTGCGTTAAAAATATGTTCGCAAAAGGGATGCTATTTAAACACTTAAGTATCTATTGCAATCCTAAGAGATTGGAATTCTTTGGAAATATAATTATGGAAATAATATAAACAATTTCCATGCTGCAATGCGTATTTTTAAAATTGTGAACAGCACAAAATTCAACGGTTAATCAGAAAAACGTAACTTCGGTAAAGAATAAGAAAACATTCCAATAAAGATTACTAAATTCTATTCCCGGAAGACAGACAATGCGTAATAAGTATTAACTTAAGTGTTCAGTACTTCAAAAATTAAATTACCAAGTGAAAATACTTCATCGTATGCCGGATGATGCATGCGTGAAACATAAAAATCAACCACACCTGAACGTTTACAAACCAATGCAAATATACGGCATTTTTTTAAAAAGCTGTGTTGCAAATCAGTCATTAAATAATATAAACATTCCTTAGAATTCGTGATAATGTGAAACAGAATCACAAGTACATTACACATTCTTACTTAATCCAATTGAAATATACTTTTTAGCAGAAAAATAATTACTGCGTAACTAATACGATAACGTAACGCTGATTAAGATGTCGAAGAAATCAACGACCCTTTCAGGTTGCTGTATCGTAAGTTTTTCAAATAAAAAAATGATTCTACATTTAGCAAAACTTCTTGATACACTTAACTTACGCATTTGAAATATTACTGCTTCGTGATATCTCGCGAATAATAGTCAAACTATTTTCAACAAAACGATTAATTTTAAATAAACAACAAGGGGAGAAGTATTTGTAACTTTTAGAACGAAAATTATAATGGATGCTCGAACTTTACCAGTAAGATATTCATAGAATTACTCTCTGATGTACAATAGCATTTATAAGTTGTTTTAAAAGATAATCTCATTTCAAGGGTAACAACCCTTTAGAAGTCACGGTTGCTGGGATGGAATCATATCATTAAAAAGGAGAGGAAACGAAGCGATAATTCAAGGCAGTAGAACGGATGAACAAACCGGAATTGAGAGATAACGGCAGTCATTGACACTTATCCTTACTAAACAGGATCCTTAACTCGGATTCAGTTTTCTTGTCATTCTGTTTGCATTAGTGGTAATATTTTATTCACATGATCTGGCATCCTTGAAAACCTGTTGATGGTGACAAATGATCTGAACTAACAAATGTTCTCTGAAAACGAAGGGAAACATATTCAGCTGTAGTACAACAACTCTGAATCAAATTTTTCCATCATCTACATACAAATGATTTTGAGATTAGCACACCACGTATAAACAAACAATTACTGCATGCCAAATAATATTCTAATGTGGAAATGAAACAATGTAAAAACTTGCAATTAGAGACATAAAGATTGAGCTGTGAAAATTAAATCGTCCTATGAAATAGTAAAAAAAAACAAAATTAGTCATTTTTAGAGTTGAAAAGGGAATTTTATTACACTGACAGAATACGTGATCACTCATTTATCTGTGGAGCATTTCTTTTGACACTACTATGAACCTCCAACAAAGGAAAACAAGAAAATAGTAGGTAAACAAGCCAACATAGATCCAAAATTTTTTACCTTGGTTACAAATGGGATCATATCTTTCAGCTTTAAGTTTTCTACTAGGGTAGCCTAAGCAGGTTCTTGTAAAAAAAATCCGACTGTCAGCATGCAATGTTTATTTTAGAAGAATGCAAATCATTTACATATCATAACGTTGTTGATCATTGTCTACAGTATATGAATCACCAACACTCATAAAAAAGAGAATTTTGTTAATTGACTGCAGAACAGATGAAATGGAAAAAATCTCCATGTATAAGTTTAGAAAAATGGAAGATTTGTGCTCGATGTAATCAAAACCATGTAGATATGAATGGAAACAATATCAGTTGTGTGAAAATATATTTTTCGTCATAACACAATTACGTTCTGAAAAAACGTCACACATCTATATATAACACAGAATAGCAATTACAATCACTGAAATAGCCATAAATAATTGTTAATTTCAGCCTCAATTGGGTAACACCAAGGATGTATTCTTCTGTTAGACTATGGTAATTTTCACCATAAAATGTTCCTTTCAACAGAAGTAAAGGACACTAGAGTAGCATCACTCCAAAATGTAACTATGCCAATCATTAAAACACAATAAAACAGGCCATGATCAAAACATATAAATGCAGCACATTTAATTATTCACCAGACAAGTGATCCTATTTAAGTCCTTGGCCTTAAAGGTCTTTCTGTCTACAGACAACTGTTGACAGGATTAATTACTTAAAGAAACACCATATGTGTTGGCTTGACTAACATTATTCCATTTAATTAAAAGGATTGATACAGTCATTCCTCTATTTGCACCAATTTTACTATATGAAGTGAAAAAAGGCTTATATAAACAATATGTTGTCACACTGCTTGCAAAAAGAACAGTGTTTTAAAACAATTGTTACAGTCAGTGGGATATTTTCTCCCCCAAAGATCAGAAAAAACTGCCAACACTTATCACTATTAACATTTCTGATCAAGGGGAGGAAAGCCAGGAAAACATGCAGCCTCTGAATTAGAAAATAGCTATTCTGCTGAGCAATACATGAATCAATAAAATGAAAACATTGAGCAGCATTTTTTTTATCATTGCACAGGAATTTTTTTTAGTTGAACACCATTAAGCTTAGTATTTACTCTAAAAAACTGCATGCGGATAGCATGATTCCAATGAGGCCAAAAGACAAAATATTTCCATGTTCAAATTCTATCCCATGTATTTTATGTAATTGAAAGACACGTAGCCACAGGAAGGTTTTTGTTTCAATATGGACAATGTTTAGCAAACACTAGCAATAACATGAGGGCATCAAAATTTTCAAGTATAAATTCATTAATATTGAGGTACACTTTCAAGTAACCTCTTCTCATCTCTCGTTTAGTAACAAATTTCTTGGAACCATTTTGGAACATGGCTTTTGTAAAAAACAGCTTATAGACAACAGAAGTTTAATTCTGTTCCCGTCATGAGTTTCCAATTAAACAATACTAGCAATGGAATACATAAATTAAATCATACAATAGTTGTTCATTGATGCTTTCAAGGAATGCTCTTAGCTATACTAAATTATTATTTGAGAGCTACTATTAAAGGCTAACTAGAACAGATGTTTCTAACGTTCTCCGAAGCCTCAGTTACCTTAATTCGAAACAGGAAATTAAAAAAATGGAATAACAAAATATTTCAAATATAAATATATATTTCTTCAAAAATTTCTTGAAAATTGATAGCTTTTTATTTTGTTCATTAGATGCAAAAATTGTCAGCCATAAGGGATGCCTAAAAGCAAATAAAACAAAAATAGTCGAAGATGCCAGAGGAGATTTGAGCACTTGTGAAAGGAATATAAGAAAACAAATTGCAACAGTACTGTTCCCATCCACATCAAAGATCTGAGCACAAAACAAAACTCGCTTCAAATTAGTAGGACAAACAACAACTTAGTAACACAAAGAAGAGTTATACAGGAGGGAATCTGTTCTTGTAGTGCACACATCTAAAGACAATGCCACAAAAATTAAGTTCCAAACATATCACAAGAAACTAACTAAACCAAACCTTCAACTCAAGTCATCATTTTTGAGAGACAAGAACATATGCCAATAAAAATAAAAACTCATGAGAGATAAGGTATTGCTTAGCACAAGCCTTGAAAAGAAGAGGGAGTTGACTGAGTTATGATGAAGAGTTTCAGAAGTTAGCAAGAAAAAGGGTGGAGACTGAAATTTAGCAATGACTGGTCATTTGACGAATGAAAAGAAAGAGAATTTACGAGGGTTTTCAAAGAAATTTCACCCACACGCTGAATAAATAAAAATAAATATAAAAAGGGAGGTAAGGCAAAGGGCCTTTGCTGCACTCTTCTCCAACCCCTCCAAATCTTTCCACACATCCGTGGATCCTGATTACAAATTATCATACACGTACACTGACTTATATACAATACACTGCAACATACAACTGAGATATTTACATGTCTCTCTGATAGAGACAAGAGTGGTAAAGAAGTGCAAACCATCGACAATGTACGTCCAACTGTTTGAAAAAAAAGCAAAGGAATTTGCAAAAATAAGCTGAGTTTTGGATTTAAGGTATTCGATGCTGCCATGTGCCACAGTGAAAGACGCCAGCCTGAACTACAATTTAATAGTTGCACAACAGAACAATGTAAATCATTAGACTGAAATGGGAACATAATGTGCAAGACAGCTTCAGTTAGGAACACTAAATTTAGTGTTGCCCCTGCCTCTACTGCATTGTCTACAGTTGCAGCAAAGCATTGAGTTGTCGATGCAAAGGACCTTGGAGGATCTTGAAGATTCCATCACTTGCAATAATAGGCATCAAATGACAAAATATTTTCCCTGGTTGACAGGTAAAAAGAACCAGCATTTCTTGATATAATGTATGTATATATATTTATGTATTTATGTTTTATATACCCTCAGAATATTCTTAAAAATGTATAAAATAAATGATAATATTCACTACATCAAAGAGTATTCCCAGCATCACAATATGCCTCAAATTCAATTTTTCTAACCTCTCAGGGGGATATATGGGGAATGCCACAACTTCACTAACAAGATGACCTCTCCGTTCACAATCACACTCTTCACAGACACTCACAATTCGTTACAATCCAGAAAGGGCAGAAGGATTAAATCTAATGTATGACTGACCAAAAGCGCCACAAGGATAAAAGAAGCACTTAAAAATCAGTATCCTTCATGGGAAATGTGTACTCCTTTTTTCATCATCAGAAAAACACCACAATAAAAAATGTAGACGGCAAAAATATGCAGGCGGTAAAAGAAAGGCAGAGGAAATACCTTCAATGATGAGAATGGTAACAACCTTCCTTAGACCTTTGTAGAGGAATGAAAAATCTGTTGAGGTTTCAAATCAGAAAGAACAATGTTTTCACAGATGCAATGGCAATCCTAGATAGGAATGCCTTGAAGAGAGAGAATACAGTTGCCCATGAGTTAACCTGATATAATCAACTCTTCGGTAAAAAAAATATTAAGCTGCAACAAATTTTACTATTGACTGCAAACAGACTTTAAGCATCACTGCATCAAACCATTGCAGATCTTCATACGGAGACAAAAATTAATCATAATGAGGCATTAAAATAACCATATGTCTTTAAAATAATAATGATACGTTTAAATGTATTAGGGTGGGATTAGACAAGCTGTTATTCCCACCATCCAAATGATTTCTCGCACCTTTAATATTTATACAAGGACTGACTGGTTCTCTGGCTACAAAAAAACTGCTAAAAAGCTTAGGAGTGCCAAAGAAGAGGCATTTTTGGGAATAAACAAATGCGCCTTGGATCCCAAGCACCATTGCTGCCCATCCTTACTGCCACAACTCTCGAAAGAAATGTGACAAGACTGTCTTGGATTGGCAGGAACGTAACTGATGCACACATTATGCACACTGCTTGGGGCATATCCCGCACTTGAATCCTGGGAACAACAAAACCTCTGAGGGCTTCTTTGGCAGGGGAAACTCTCTCTTGGAGGGTGCCAAAAAAACATCTCTTCCTCGCATTAGCAGGCACCGTTTGCGGGAACAGAGGAGTTGATAACAGCTGAAGTGGAGGAAGCCACGGATGAAGAGGAGTTGGAGTTGGGACCACATGGATGGTTGCCAGTCGCACCTCCCACCTTCGGCAGAGGTCGCACAAGGTAAAGCTTCTCACCTTGTTTGTTGGTGTAAATGGGAGCACGCTGGTAATGATCCACCAAGTGACTCAATGTATGGAATTTGCGTTGACCGATACAATAAAGGGCACCTTCAACATGCACTCGGAAATGCTTGTTCCGTCCTGGCGCCTTGAGGGATACAGAGTAATCTCCAATCTGCAAATATTTGGTCAAGTTTCAAAGATGAAGTATTAGCAGTGTCTTACTTTAGTTCATGCAGCATATGGATACTTGTTAACAGCTAAGTCTACAACATTTAATTAACAATTTTCTACATAAATATACTATTAATTTATCTTTCTAACTTTTACCTCAATTACATAAGGATACAGTTATCTGGGATTATGATAACTCCTGACAAAATTCATTTAAAAGAAGAGTTCTTTCTTATGGGTAGGTAATCACATTAGCTTCAATTAATAAATATTAGTTCTTTACAATGCAAAGCTAAGAGCATGGTATTAAAAAAGAGAGAAGAATGTAAATAATTAAAGCTGAACCCTGACCTATTAAGCAATCATCTACTTCTGAGGTGGAAAAGGAGTGAAAACTCATCCTGAATGAAAACTGGATAAAGGTAATTTGTACCCTTACAGCTTAAAGACTGCACTCTCAGTCCACGTCTTACAAGATTTTTCAAATACTATGTTGTTTTCAAAATGTCAGACTTGATACTTACCATAAAAAATGCAAATTGATATTTTTAGGATATCTTCCTTTTCTTATGCACTTTGTGAGCAACTCAAATTACGATACAATACCTCCACCAAGTGTGTACATTTCTATTCAAGTAGCACAATAACATTGCGTAAAACTAAGTTTTATTTGAAATCTATAATCCAGGAATAAACTATCTCATGGTTTTTAGATTCTACTTTTAGACACAAGATGAAATCATCACTCATTTCTCCATTTCTATTTTAAGATATCACAAATAAGAAAAATAGAATCACAAGAGGTTTACAATAATATGCCTCTTAAGGGAAATTAATATTTTTAGGTATGTAAGATAGGTAATTAACAGAATAGTATTTACTTAAATTTAACTGATAAGCACTATGCAATTAATGTTTTCGCTTATAATATGAAACACCAGCATTATAAAATTGAGTATAGACACATGCCATGAATTCTGTGTCAATATTCATTCAATATTAATCAGATGGGAAAAGAGAGCAAAAGAAGTTACTTTCATAAAGAAAGATGTCACATCTTTAGGTAAAAGGATTTTATGAACCTTTTACTTTCCTTTGGACCCCCACTTCTACATTATACCTTGGATTAATTTATACCTTGGAAATTCCCTTGTTACCAACCATGGCAATATTCAAAACTGTGACATGGTTGGAGAGGAATTACTAAACAGCCATTACATCTTTGCTGATTTCTTTTATTATTTCCCTGATGTTTTAAGAAATAAATACTGCCACTACTCAAGCAAAATATGACCTTTAAGTATGAAATTTTGAAAAAATAATAAATAAACTTGACCAATACAGAAAAAGACGTTTTCAGGGAGAATCAAATTATATATATGTTTGAGATGAATTCAAACTTTAGTGAAATCCATCATGAATTACAGTTAATATACTAAAACAACAATAAGATATCAGCAACAATCAGCTTGATAATTACTATCACCTAAAAAGAAAGTAAGGAACAAAAGAAACAATATTTCTATACAAATTTGGAGTGTATGACATTAAAAATAGACAATAAGAGTCAAGAAGTGATTAGAAATTTAGCCATATTCCTGTAGTGATATTTTTTTAAAACTTGTTAATATGCATATAAAAAGTTCATGTAAATTTTGTCAATGAGATAAAGTTTAAGTTATACCAAAGTTATGCCGAAAAGCTTTAATAATTAGAATTATCTATAAAAAACTTACATTAGTTTCACTATCTCTTATGAGGAAGTCGCCATCTTGACCATGTTCATTCAATAGTTGATCACACCTTGCCCTAGTAATAGCTCCAAAATACCAAGCCTTTCCTAGAAGATGAGGTCGGTCTACTGCACATGAGGAAATTGAAGGAGGAGGAGGATGTCTCCGAGGACCTTCCAATCCAGGGACTACCTGATGACCACCACTTCCGTTACCTACGGCATTTGCAGCTCCACCACGGTATGGCTCTGTTAAATACTCGCTTAATTCTTGAAGGTAGTTCCTAGGCACCAGACCAATCTAGGGAATAAGAAGTAGAAAAATAAGTATTTATATGTCTTATTCTCCACCAGATTGAGAGATAGACAATGATAGCTTACATTAGAGACTAGAAAAGCTTTCCCCGAAAAGAAAAACTGGTAATAATAGCTGTAAAGTAAAAATAATAGTTGAAAACAGAAATAACCATGTCCAAGTTCCAAAGAAAATACCAAGCCAAAATTTGCCATGAAACTTTGACACATTCATTCCTGTCTTCACCGTAATGGAATTCCACATAGCTATGGTTCATGACATGGTAAGTAGAGAAGAAAACATGAGAAAAGACCAAATGAAAGGAAGATCACTATTTTATTCACCAAGACATTACAGTTGAGAGATTATGAGAAGTCACTGTTGTTTGAAGTTGCGGCTACCAGTTACCTCAAGCATAAAATTAATCTTGGTAAGCAATATTTGGTGGAACTCCATCTTCACAATAACATACAATGATTATAGTTGTACTTTTCCACAATGGTTGTAATCCAGCCAATAGCATGATGTAAGCATAGCATGGAAATACCAACATTTTGGAACATCACTTCCCAACAATGCCCTCCATTGTGCTGTGATTGCATTTCTGACCCAAAATGTATATATGACCTCTTTAATTAACCTATCCCTCCCAGATTTTTGTATACTTGCAATGAATCACCCTGTATCTGAAGATGTAAAGGTGGACTAATAAAAATTAATGCGTTTAGACTTTAAGCACTTAAATAAAAATTTTGCCTCAAAAAGCTCAAGTTTGAAGTTTCAAGACGCTATCTTGTTTAGTATTTGTTTTACAGCTATCAATGGTGAATGCTCTCAGTGAATTTGTAAACATCGAAATAAATTGGTCAATGTAACATGATAAAATACTTTAAATGGAATTTATTGAAAGATCTCAGTCAATACCTCAACCAATCTCAATCTCAACCAATATCAAAGCCAAGCTAGATTCTACTCTGGTAGTGTCTGCTGCTTCGTTTACAACAATAAAATAATGAGTGGTATAGTTAAAACAAGGCCGTATGAGCTGCCAAGATGAATATCGCAGTGGTTGACCAAATTAGGTGACCACACCAGAAATGGTGAAGAAAATTCACTAAATGGTGTTGGACGACAGTTAACTGAAATCACGTGAGCTAGAAGATACGGTAAATATTTAAAAGGTGCTGTACATCACATATTGACTGAAAATTTGGACATGAGAAAGCTTTGTATGATATGGATGCTGTGTTTGTTCACAATGGAGCAAAAGCAGAGTTGTGAGGATGTTTCAATTGAGTGTCTGGCAATGTTTCACAGCAATAAGGCGGATCTTCTGCATTAATTCATAACCATAGATGAAACATGGGTCCATCACTTCATAATTGATATGAAGGAATGATCAAAACAAAGGACTGTAAGGGGAGAATTGGCTCCAAAAAAGGTGAAGACAGTTCCACCTGCTGACAAGATTATAGTATCAATTTTTTGGGATGCAGTGGGATAATTTTCATCGATTATCCTCAAAAAGGAAAAACAATCAATAGGGAGTATTATGCAGACTTATTACAGCATTTGAGTGATGGAATAAAATTGATTCCTCACCCACCCTATTTGCCAGATTTAGCTTCCTTGGATTATTTTCTGGTTAAATGGTTAAAATGTAAAAGATGAGGCAACGATGAAGAAGTGGAGTCTGCAGTTAATGACTATTTTGAGGAGTTTGACAGTTCTCACAATAACCAGGGCATAGAAGCTATTGAACATAGCCAGATAAAGTGTACTGAGCTAAAAAGAGACCATGTTGAGAAATAAAGATTTTTCACCCCAAATTATTTTGTTTTTTATTTGTTAGGTCAGGTACTTCTATGATTACCTTGTGAAAGATCAATAAAATTATAACAAAATTAAGTTGAAATTTAAGGTAGTGATAGACATAAACAGAAAGATAGAGACTTTACTAGGACACAATCCCAGGTCTCCTAGTTTCTGGGCAGGAATTTCACTAAACTAAATTCTACTAAACTACCATGCTGCATCTCTTCCATGTTGTTAGCAAGATGTTCCAATAACATTAATATTTTTCACCTGTTTATGGATTATCTAAAGCTGCCCAGCTATCTGTCCTTAGATAATACCTTGCTTCCTCATTTTTAAGATAATGATCATTCAGATAAAAAGTAATCATGGAATGAAATACTAATGAAAAATAATCTGAGAGGCAATATTTTTAACATGTGGCATAAATAACCACCTTTCAATATTCTATGCAAAAATATTAACAGAATGCATCTTAAATGGTGAGACAAAAGTATGAAACAACGAGTCTGTGTCAGCCTCCTTGAGACTTACTATTTAATAACATCCACCTTCTTAGAGAACCAAATCAAGAGGATATGAGAGGCAAAGCTAGTTGCCTAGTTGCTAAATGCTGAACTAAAATGTTTAATACAGTTAAGAGCATAATATTAGCTCAATTAACTTTTCTTACATGAAATTTAATAGTTACTTCCCATATAGTACAAATACACAATGTATGTACTAAGAGTGCAAAAACATTTTTAAAATCAAAATCTTAACAAAGAGTAGCAATCTTATTAAAAATAATCCTTGTTATGTTGCAACCTAAGTAAATAAATATCTACTCTTATATCCTGAAAGTGGATGCACAAACATTTGCTTCTAATTTTACTCTTTAAATTGATAGAATGACCTCTAAGAATAATTTTATAGATTTATGGTTTCAACTTTTCAAGTAAGACTTCTATCATTCCACAAAATCACCTTTGCCATAGTCTATTCTACTTAACCTTAGTCTCAAGTAACAGTATTGAAATACTAATGATGCTGTAACCCTTTGGGACTCCGTGAATATATGTAATACTGTCACTTGTGCAGGTCACTCCTGATGAGCTATGACAATCTTGTTTAAAATCATTTGTTCAAGTAATATTTTTCACTTACATGTACATTTTGGAACTATGTATTTTATGATATTTTTTAACTGTAATCACATAGAAAATATCATGGTGGGTTTATATTTCTTACAGTTATCTCATTAACTAGAGTCTTACAGGCATGCGAATACATCAACATTTGAAAGATATATATACTACTACTACTTATGATGAAGTATGATCTTATCTTCAGAATCAAACCTAAAATCTTCATCTTTATAAGGGGAGACTACAACAGCAAAATATTTTGATTTCAGACATTTTCTATGCTGTATCATGATATAGTTTGTTTTTATTCAAAATATAGCAAAGAGAAATGGTGAAACTGACCCTGCTCCAGTTACTGAAAAAACAAGTCATGCACAGCAACACCAAAGAAGTTTCACTTAATAAGAATATCTGGGTTGTCCATGGCACCTTATGTGAATATCAGAGAATAAATATAACCTCAATTGATATTAAAAATTTGAAGACATGGAAACACTCCTGGCCAAATCAAGAGATTATTACTAACCAAAGGGACTGATGGAGTGAAATCTTTCTCCATAATTTGAGGACTGTACAATATTGCAGATATCACTACTAATGGGAATTGTTCAAGTCCTACCTGACCCTGTCCATTCCGTGCCCTATACCACTCTGGATCAGAAGGTGGGCGATCTAATATTTCCAGCCGATCTCCTTTCTCAAAGCTCAGCTCTTGTTCATTCTGTGATCGAAATGTGTATAGTGCCACCATTATGTCCAATACGTTTTCTGCCATTGCATATGTATGAATGGTATCAGCACCATATCCTCCATCTTCATCCGACTGCATTCCACCAGGTTGGCATGGTCCACCATGGCCACCACCAACTCCAAAACCAACTTCCTCTTGAGTATAGTTGCTAGGAAACCACCCTCCAGGGGCATTTCCATACTGACCACGCCACCATCCATCATTGCTTTTCTCCAAAATTAGGATACGAGTGCCTTTCACTAAAGACAGTTCATCAGGTTGTTGGGCCTGGGAAAAATGTAAGAAAAACAGGTAGGATTGTTTCATGCTTAACACACGTTGAACCTTTCATTGAATAAAAATAAATAAGAGAATACAAATCAGACATTTCCTCCAATAACAAACATTTTATGTAATGTCTGAACATAACACTGAAACAAATGATTGTAGCAATTTTTTTTACAAATATATCATATAAAGATTAGGTCAAAGACTGGTGGGTAAAATTTTCTATAATGGGAAAGTTTTACGATAGAATTCTGAAAAAATAGGAATTCTCTCTAGAATTTGGTTTTTTTTGTACTTTGTGGAGACTTAATGATGGATTACTAAGTAGATGTATTCCATTTTCCCAGATTTCAGAAATTTTCAAAATATAGTGACTGACATTGAAAGAAGCAACATGATAATGTAAACCCAAAGGTTAAACAATTCAAAGCAAAGTTTTATTCATATATATATAAATATTTATAACCCTAGTTCATGAATGCATTTCCCTAATATGTACTGAAGAACCAAAACTATGTAGCAGATGTAAGAGTTTCTACACTGATAAACAGAAAACCATGACTACATACTTTTGATTTTATTTAATGACTTAATTAACAGATTTATAAATATCTCAAATGCAGATAAAATTAATCTTATTGAGTGATATTTGGTGGAATTCCATCTTTATAATATAATTTAGTGATGTAAATTGTACTGTTCTACATGGTTTTTTTAGCATGACCAGGTCTAGACATATTTATGGCATTGTCATGTGGCGTAGAATAGTAGAAATTACATCACTTAATTTTTTATTAAATTTTAATCACTGAAAGTTTAAACGAAAATATTCAATGAATAGAATATCCAATTTTGTAACACACATATAGATGGGGATTTATTTAAATTTTAACCTCAAATTTGTAACAGAATTCCAATTGATACCAGAATTGATTTCTTCCTACAGTCAGCTAGAACAAAATAACAAGATAATCATACTAAAAATGACAAAGTTTAAGTCTCTTACCTGATAATTGTACTTGACTAGAGCTGTACCAATTGCTTCAGAGGGATCTGCAGGAAGTAAAAGTCTTCTAGCAGCTGTGGGAGAATCAGTGGCACCTCGGGAGGGAGAGTTAGTGCCAGAGGGAAGTGTCTTAGAGCCACTACCACCTTTCTTTACTTTCTTCTTAATGCTAGTTAAACAAAGAAAAATACAATATATTTTGATAATTATGGAATTTATAAACATAAAATTCAAATATTAACAGCTATGTATCCCCCAGATATCCAAATTCATCCTTAGCAAAAGCAGTATGAGGTTTGATTCCCAGTGGTGGCCTACATTGATGTTCATCCAGTATCATCATGAATATGAGTAGCTTTCTGAATTAAGACATAGCAGATCAGGTGAAGATCAGCCATTACTATATGATATTGGAATCAATGTGCTAAACACGTCTCAACATTAGTGATGTCCAGCTACCATGACCCTAGTTGTCAATAGTTTTATTCATTTAATATTTATTTTATAGATTTTGATTTTATTATTTTATACCAACATCTAGA
>KZ308124.1:1635291-1667942 GCA_000376725.2 Ladona fulva | reverse complement strand
GTGATGAGTCAGAAATAATTCCTCTACTTCAACAGAAGCCTAATCACAAGTTTTTGTGGGATACTCTTGAAATCAATGGTAAATGTAAAAGATTTACAAAAATGAAATAATAAATATAACTTATACTTTTCCACAAAATTTAGCATCAATATCACAATTATGTCTTTACTCAGTTTTTCTAGTCTCCTAAGTATATTTTGACAGAATTATGCTTCATTGCATTAATTTTCAGTATGGTGAAACATTAAAAGAAGGTTATGAAAAATGTCTTTAATGCCAAATTCTTCAACATACTTAATAATCCTACAACTACAACAAATTGAAATTGAGTATCAGCTTGGACATGTTACTGCAGATTTAGCAAGATGATAATGCATGATTTGCATGATAACAATAATTATAGAGTATATGAGAAAAGAGATAACATTTTCCAACACTTTCTTAAACTGTTAACAAAATATAGCGAAATAAAACAGATTTAATAAAATTTTGCAAGTAGTAAAATTACTTTTATTTTAAATTGAAACTATAGCTGATAGGAAAAACCTCTTTTTGTGACATCTTTGCAAGGAAGACCATCACCTGCAGCAATAATCTGCTAATAAATCTATTTCTGACTGTTCACTTTGTTAAACACTGAATAAGGAGGTTACCTATCATTCTTTAACAATTTTAAACTAGGTGAGTAACAATACTCAATTTCCAAATCCTAAAGAAATGCTACAATTTGAACGACTGACAAGATACCAGAGTAAGACAAGGAGCATAGCACTAAAGAGGGAATAGAAGTTGAATACAAGAAATTAAATACAAAATTTTGTGAAGAGAACATTCTTAAAAATTCCTTTCTAGTACATGTACTGTGAGATGAAATCACTATAACTAAGTGCAACATTAAAGTGAGTACAAACATATTAAAGCGAAATGTATCAAAAATTACTAACTAGTAACATTAACGATGCAGCATGCACACACTCAATTTAAATTAAACCTTTCTGTGAAAAAATTGAAAGCTTGCAAGTTGAGTTTTCATCATCAAAGAAGAAACAGATTATCTCCATTTAAACTCGATTTGCAACCATAGATTATTTTCAGATAATAAGCGTATAAAGGTAACTTCCTGAATAATCTTAAAAAAAAGCTAATTAGAAATAATATTCACATTAACGATTACCCTATTATTCATGAAATACTATATAAAATTAAAATCTTAATTTTTTATAATGGAAATATTGTATAATTTAAGTTATAATTTGAAACAAACCATAAGAAAAACGTTTTAGACGCGATGATCAGATCACCTGATTCTCATTTGAAGAGAGTAATCTTAGCTACAGTAGTGCTTTACCTGCCAACATCTGTGCTCTCACACTGAAAATTTAAACTAAATCGGTCAGAAGAACTACGATGTCAAGTCTAAAGGCGGAAATGCTACAATTCAAATATTAAAACCAGATTTATTCTAGCAATTCTTAATAATCCCTTGATGATGGTCAAGACAAAATCAAGACTTCTGAAACGCATAGCGGTCATATCAAAAGTGCCTTAAAAAATACACCAAATCAGAAATCGAAATATATATGGAATTCCATAATTGTAGTAAATTTGACGCTACCCTTTCCAATATTAACAAGCCTTCAGTCGTTTTCGAAAACTATAGATTAAGCCAAAATAGATATGCCAATATCACAAAATAATTACATTCCATTGAGTAATGTTTGCAATGCTTCATCCGCGCCGGGATTGTAAATCGTGAAGCGTTTTTTCTATTTATTATGAACACGGCAAATTTTCATTAACGCAAACATGCACCAAATATATCTTAACTTCAGAAACCCCGAATTAAAGCCAAATGCATATGAATCCAAAGTTGAATTTTGAGAAAAATAAGGCATTCTTTCCGATAGCGTCCGACTTACATTGATCCTGCATTTGGCACAGCTAAGGTCTTGATTATGCACGGAAGTGTCAGCTGCGGCAGAGCGCAATGTCTTCTCGAGGAAATTTTTAACCTATGAGAAAATTAAATTAAATATACACTACTAAACACCTCCCTCGCCATTGCCGAAACACTATGATCCCTATCGGACATTATTCGCCAGTTCTCCACAAAAAGTATCGACTTAACATAAATGGTTAAAGCGATTTGCCTTATAAACCGAAAACTGCATATTCTAAGAATACCATTTTCAATACAGGATACCAAAAACAGACCTTTCTCGGATAACTTAGACACACCCGACGGGGTAATTGAACAGTCTTCGAAACTAAGAGGTTAGCTGCCATATCAACATATACTAAGACACGCCATATTATCATCATTTATCGATTACACATATAGGTAACCATAAAATTTCAGACACAAAAAACAAATAGCTTGGTGTTTCCGCTTACCACTTTTCAGACTGGACATATTCTTTGGTGTTACATAGATGATGTAAAAATTGGTCCAGATCTGCCTCTCCCACCCGTACCGGGTTCAGAAATTCTTTGACAAACACCACTGATTGATCCCGAGATCTCGTACAAGGCGAGACGCTTCTATGCTTAACTACAGATGTCCTTGTAATATGCATAAATTAGGAGAACCCGTGAATGTAACATTCACCGAGCAAAAATTATCCCTTTGAAAGTAATTTTTAATGAAATCAAAATCTTAGAACTGAGAATTTAATCCTCTGTTACCAATACTGTCAAACTACACTCTAAGCATAAAATCAGCCATTAACCAGAGCCACCAGAACACGCCTAGAAGTTAGGCGCTTCCTTCAAATAAATGTAATGAAAAATTAAATTCAAGATATAAAACATCAAAAGATTTTAAGTTACAAAATAAAACAAAAAACAAATAAATGGTATTTAAAAATTATAAAATGAAAAGAAAAATAGGAAAATTAACACAAGATATACAATGTACCAATTCTAAGATTTTAACCTTAGGTAAAATGCATACATTCAATATCAATCTACAAGTATCAAGAACTGTTATATAAGCTACAACTTCTAGCCTTGAAATAAATACATGTTCAAAATCTAATGTAAAATAAGTAATAACCTCAATGATGACCAAACATAACTAAGTATGGGCATTCTATATGAAAACATATTATAATATATTTTGCTAGCATTTAAATTACATGAAAGATATGATGGATTAGTCATGCTCCACTGCATTTCTTGCATTAGCTTAATTAAAGAATTCATTCAATTATTTGTTACTGGAATTAAAGAACCAAGCACGACTCATCCTTCAGTTAGCAACAATCAGATTAAGAAACTAAAAACAAATGTTACAAAAAATTTGAAACATTCTTTTTTGGGGGGAAATAAAAAAACTGAGGCTTAAATTTACTTTGAGGGCAAAGAGATCTCTTAAAAATGACTCAGCTTATATCTCACAGATATTAAATGCTATGCAACCAATTAACAAAGATATATACCTAAATATATTTACAACAGTATAGATTATATGATACATGTGATGAGTCAGAAATAATTCCTCTACTTCAACAGAAGCCTAATCACAAGTTTTTGTGGGATACTCTTGAAATCAATGGTAAATGTAAAAGATTTACAAAAATGAAATAATAAATATAACTTATACTTTTCCACAAAATTTAGCATCAATATCACAATTATGTCTTTACTCAGTTTTTCTAGTCTCCTAAGTATATTTTGACAGAATTATGCTTCATTGCATTAATTTTCAGTATGGTGAAACATTAAAAGAAGGTTATGAAAAATGTCTTTAATGCCAAATTCTTCAACATACTTAATAATCCTACAACTACAACAAATTGAAATTGAGTATCAGCTTGGACAGGTTACTGCAGATTTAGCAAGATGATAATGCATGATTTGCATGATAACAATAATTATAGAGTATATGAGAAAAGAGATAACATTTTCCAACACTTTCTTAAACTGTTAACAAAATATAGCGAAATAAAACAGATTTAATAAAATTTTGCAAGTAGTAAAATTACTTTTATTTTAAATTGAAACTATAGCTGATAGGAAAAACCTCTTTTTGTGACATCTTTGCAAGGTAGACCATCACCTGCAGCAATAATCTGCTAATAAATCTATTTCTGACTGTTCACTTTGTTAAACACTGAATAAGGAGGTTACCTATCATTCTTTAACAATTTTAAACTAGGTGAGTAACAATACTCAATTTCCAAATCCTAAAGAAATGCTACAATTTGAACGACTGACAAGATACCAGAGTAAGACAAGGAGCATAGCACTAAAGAGGGAATAGAAGTTGAATACAAGAAATTAAATACAAAATTTTGTGAAGAGAACATTCTTAAAAATTCCTTTCTAGTACATGTACTGTGAGATGAAATCACTATAACTAAGTGCAACATTAAAGTGAGTACAAACATATTAAAGCGAAATGTATCAAAAATTACTAACTAGTAACATTAACGATGCAGCATGCACACACTCAATTTAAATTAAACCTTTCTGTGAAAAAATTGAAAGCTTGCAAGTTGAGTTTTCATCATCAAAGAAGAAACAGATTATCTCCATTTAAACTCGATTTGCAACCATAGATTATTTTCAGATAATAAGCGTATAAAGGTAACTTCCTGAATAATCTTAAAAAAAAGCTAATTAGAAATAATATTCACATTAACGATTACCCTATTATTCATGAAATACTATATAAAATTAAAATCTTAATTTTTTATAATGGAAATATTGTATAATTTAAGTTATAATTTGAAACAAACCATAAGAAAAACGTTTTAGACGCGATGATCAGATCACCTGATTCTCATTTGAAGAGAGTAATCTTAGCTACAGTAGTGCTTTACCTGCCAACATCTGTGCTCTCACACTGAAAATTTAAACTAAATCGGTCAGAAGAACTACGATGTCAAGTCTAAAGGCGGAAATGCTACAATTCAAATATTAAAACCAGATTTATTCTAGCAATTCTTAATAATCCCTTGATGATGGTCAAGACAAAATCAAGACTTCTGAAACGCATAGCGGTCATATCAAAAGTGCCTTAAAAAATACACCAAATCAGAAATCGAAATATATATGGAATTCCATAATTGTAGTAAATTTGACGCTACCCTTTCCAATATTAACAAGCCTTCAGTCGTTTTCGAAAACTATAGATTAAGCCAAAATAGATATGCCAATATCACAAAATAATTACATTCCATTGAGTAATGTTTGCAATGCTTCATCCGCGCCGGGATTGTAAATCGTGAAGCGTTTTTTCTATTTATTATGAACACGGCAAATTTTCATTAACGCAAACATGCACCAAATATATCTTAACTTCAGAAACCCCGAATTAAAGCCAAATGCATATGAATCCAAAGTTGAATTTTGAGAAAAATAAGGCATTCTTTCCGATAGCGTCCGACTTACATTGATCCTGCATTTGGCACAGCTAAGGTCTTGATTATGCACGGAAGTGTCAGCTGCGGCAGAGCGCAATGTCTTCTCGAGGAAATTTTTAACCTATGAGAAAATTAAATTAAATATACACTACTAAACACCTCCCTCGCCATTGCCGAAACACTATGATCCCTATCGGACATTATTCGCCAGTTCTCCACAAAAAGTATCGACTTAACATAAATGGTTAAAGCGATTTGCCTTATAAACCGAAAACTGCATATTCTAAGAATACCATTTTCAATACAGGATACCAAAAACAGACCTTTCTCGGATAACTTAGACACACCCGACGGGGTAATTGAACAGTCTTCGAAACTAAGAGGTTAGCTGCCATATCAACATATACTAAGACACGCCATATTATCATCATTTATCGATTACACATATAGGTAACCATAAAATTTCAGACACAAAAAACAAATAGCTTGGTGTTTCCGCTTACCACTTTTCAGACTGGACATATTCTTTGGTGTTACATAGATGATGTAAAAATTGGTCCAGATCTGCCTCTCCCACCCGTACCGGGTTCAGAAATTCTTTGACAAACACCACTGATTGATCCCGAGATCTCGTACAAGGCGAGACGCTTCTATGCTTAACTACAGATGTCCTTGTAATATGCATAAATTAGGAGAACCCGTGAATGTAACATTCACCGAGCAAAAATTATCCCTTTGAAAGTAATTTTTAATGAAATCAAAATCTTAGAACTGAGAATTTAATCCTCTGTTACCAATACTGTCAAACTACACTCTCAGCATAAAATCAGCCATTAACCAGAGCCACCAGAACACGCCTAGAAGTTAGGCGCTTCCTTCAAATAAATGTAATGAAAAATTAAATTCAAGATATAAAACATCAATATTTTATATTTTTTACTTTCCTAAATAATTACAATTCGTGGTTAATTAAGCATAGGTTAATTTAGGTGTTGACTAACTAGCATTTCACTTAAGACATAAGTACATTTCTTTTTTGTTGAAATATCAATAATTGATACTCTCTATCGAATGCCTGAGTGATTATCGGATAGAAATATTGCTAAGAATATTTTTTACTAATTCATGGATTAAGTATTTTTTCATCTTCACTAAGTTTTTACTTTACTCACTGGTGTACTCAATTAGTACATACATAATAGAGAAATCTGTACAAACTTTAAAAATTTCACATTAACCCACTGATTTATCCATCAGTGGTATTAATAACTAGCGAGTTCTGATCCACTAACCGAACCAAATAAAATTGAACAAAGCCAAGTAGAATGTAATCCATATAGCTTGGCTTACACGTAATTTTTTTTGGCTTTACGGCCATTAAAATATATAATTCAATACCATCACTTTCAAGAATATTTCCCATTCTATCTGTGTTCCTTCTAAATATCGTGAATATAAAACTACAGGAAAGCCTTTAATAAAATTAATACGTCCAACCATGACTCTTTGGAACTCATTACACATTCGACTAGTTTCGTCAGCGAGTTGACATCTTCAGATGAAGATGTCAATTTGTTGACGAAACTAGCGGAATAAAAATCTTCTGTGGAAATTACTAAGTATTCTTTTTTTCAATACAAGAAAGCCTTACTTAATCTATGTTCACCTACTCTGGTGCTCATGCAAATGAAATTAATAAAAGGCTGCTATTATTGATTTGATGATTTTTGACTCTAAGAATGTTTCATCGGGATGAAAGGGGCCAGCAAAGCGAAGCAGAAACGAGAGCAACTTTTGTAATGTTTTGTACTGAAGAACGGGACGTTTCCCGCCAAAAGACTTAAAGCACCTAAGGTCCTACGGTTAATTGCAGCATTGCAGCCATCTCTACGGGATTTCTGATAACTATTTGGCAGCCATGTGTGCGCCATCCGCCATGTTTGTGGTTGATCCCTCTCAAAGATGCATTGATAATGAAAAGTAATCTTTTTCTCGAAAACGGCAATCCTCTCCAGGTTACTGAAGAGGAGTCCATTATATATTTTATTAAAATACGTCATTCATTCAGATTTTAGTGATCCAACTTTTTTGGGGCTGACAGAAATAATAATCTCTACTGTACTTTCTATTTGAATCTATTCACAAATCGAATGACCATAATTTCTCTTTAAATTTCAAAAAGTAACGAAGAATTAATTCACGTGCATTATTACGGAAGTTATTGACATTTAATAATTATGTAGACGATGATATTATTTCTATAGTTTCTATAGATACTTGACGGCTGTAGATACTCATTTGCAGAATAACGTAAGCAGACGGAATCAAATGATGCGAAAAATTCTGCAATAGATGTCAGAGCACGTCTAGTCCATTTCACAGTACGGCGGGGTCGTTTCACTTTGAAATCTTCGAAGGAATTGTTTATATGATAGCTTAGGAATAAAACGTCTCTTTTCGTTGTAAGCATGGATCTTCTGGATTTCTTTGATCTTTCAAGAAAGTTGGAAAAAGTTACTATACCAGGTGGTATATCACAAACAAGAAAAAAGGTTCCACCTCCACCCCCAGTGGAAGAGTCGGAATCAGAAGATGAAAAGGATTATGCTAAGGAGTATCAGTTGAAAGAAGAAGAGGAATTAAAAAAGGCAGTTATAGAATTTCAATATTTACTTTATACCGATTTGTATCAACGAAAATTTAAGGATTAAATTGTGTTGAAGATATAAATTAATCTTTTGCCTTTATATTTTATGGACAATAAGTATTAACCCTCTTCTCTTTATACTTTTTTTTTGATTTTCTAGGAACTTTGTTATTTATGTAACATTTACAACATTTGTAAACTGAAATAAGTAAAGTTTAAGTTAAAGTCTATAAAGTTGGTTGTATCTGTTTGTTATACTGTAAAATCATAGTATCAATTATTTAGTATGAATATTTTTGAGGTATCGTGACTGGTTCATATTAATAAAGGTGAACTGGTAATAAATTATCATACAAGTAGTTATTTATTATAACTGTTATAATTCATTTTACACATAATTACACTAGATATATTAATCATTTCGCTGTATTCATTCCGCAATTTCATCATTTCAGAATTTTCCTCAGAATCAATTCTCGACAAATGCAGGTTGTCAAAATACGTCTGTAAATATGAACGACGTGGAAGATGTGACATTATCATCTTCTTTTCCCAATATGAGTGATGCATTATCAGATGACATACATGAAAAATATTCATTTGAATGTAACAATACTCCTGAGCTTCCTATAAGGGAATACAAGGACAAGGTATGTTTTCCATGCTGTTCTATCACATTCCCTACAGTGCCTTGAAATTAGTTGCATGTAAGGTTTCGTTGGTTTTCAAGTTTCGCTTGACTGTTTATAGAATATTTTATTCTTTATGTATTTGATATTGGAAAACAATCTAACCAGCCAACTCAACTCAATCACCTAATGAAAGTAATTTCAATGGACTGGGTTGGGGTGGTGAAACAATTTGGTTTTTTTGATTTTATGAGGGTAACATCAGTCAAATTTATCAGTAACTTCTCCTGTTCCCATATATTGTTGAATGGAATACTACCTATCCTTCTTTGGCACATGATAGAGGCAAATGTACTCTTTCATTTTCTTCAGTTCCTATTTTATTCACTGATATGATAAAATGAAAGTACATGTAGAGGTATGATTGATGCTAGATATGCATTCATTCTGATTACTCTGAATGATATTTGAAGTGTTACCAATAGGTTATTGTGCTACACATTATAGTCAGGTTCAGTGAGGAAATCATTGTCAAACTACCTCACTCCTCATTTTGAGTAGAAAGCCTTATTCTATCTCCAAAGCTTTTGGAAGCTAATGATGGTTTGAGGATCCAAGTAGCCTCATGCTGACAACTGTACAAACAATTTGATAATATTCTAAGATCTACACTGCATGTCTCCAAGGCTTCCGGATACCCATGTGGGTAATGCATTGATTTGGTGAAAGCCGTTCTGTGTTAGATTCCTATCTGGTGGGGGCTCACTTGTGAAGTGACCTTAGCTGTAGAAACACTTAAAATTACTACTACCATTGCATGTCTTCCACACAGAAGTTATTTAGAAATGCTAAAAAATATGTTTCATTATTTCTTTATTGTCATTGCTTAGCATTGTAATGGATTATTTCTGATAGATACTTTGATCCAACCTTGGATTCAGATTGGTTAGTATAATTTTCCCCTACATTTTGAGTATTGCTTTATTTAGCATTTATTTTGAAATTTCAGATTGTGTCCATGATCGAAACAAATCCAGTTACAGTTATTCAAGGGTTCACAGGCTGTGGTAAAACAACTCAAGTGCCACAGTATATACTGGATGACTATGTTAACCGTCGCATCCACTGCAATATCATTGTCACTCAACCACGCCGTCTTGCAGCAATCAGCATTGCAGATCGTGTTTGTAAGGAACGTGGTTGGGACATGGGCTCTCTTGTTGGCTATCAGGTAAGAATACTTCATTACAGTTGACTCCTTATTTTTTTGCTTTTTTTACTCAATTTGGTTATGAACTGAAGTTGTAACTAGAGTATTCATAAAAGATATGTTGACATCTTCAACATAACAGACTATGTATCTGTAAAACATCTGGGATCACATATGAATATTAGCTATTCTTAATGCATATTGTGTGTTTGTATTCTGTAATTGCACATGTATACCTTTCATTTTTAAACATAACACAATATGAACCCAATTCACAATAATTTAGATGTTGTGCAATTTACCAAAAACTGAGGATCATAACCAAGGATACACAAAACCTTGAATGTGTGATGTGTTTTGGCAACAATTTATTGATTTTTAAATTGTGTAGAAGCAGCAAGAAATGACTCTGTATACAGTCTTAAAGATTCAGCTGATTGGCATCATGCATTGTATATTTTTTTAGCTGGCTTCCCAAAAATAACTAAGCTATGAAAAATGCATGGTTAACAGGATTGATTTTAGAGGAGGAAATGGTGAAATTTCTCTTTAATTTCTTTCTCCAAATTCCTGAAAATATCTGAAATCTTAAAGGAACATAAAGATTTTATGTATAACATTAATGTTTTTATTCTCATTTTCTTATATCCATAGTATACATTCTCTTATTTTTTTCTGTTAAAAAATTGTTTTTCTCCTTGTATATCCATTCAAAAATATGATTCTAGCATATGCCTAAAAGGTAAGGTAGACATAAAAACTTTATATTGATCATGGCTTTCTACTGATTGTATAGTTATGAAATTGAAACCATTCAAAGAGCCGTGTATTTGATTTCACCACTGCCATTATTTTATTCGGCAATCCTCTCCAGGTTACTGAAGAGGAGTCCATTATATATTTTATTAAAATACGTCATTCATTCAGATTTTAGTGATCCAACTTTTTTGGGGCTGACAGAAATAATAATCTCTACTGTACTTTCTATTTGAATCTATTCACAAATCGAATGACCATAATTTCTCTTTAAATTTCAAAAAGTAACGAAGAATTAATTCACGTGCATTATTACGGAAGTTATTGACATTTAATAATTATGTAGACGATGATATTATTTCTATAGTTTCTATAGATACTTGACGGCTGTAGATACTCATTTGCAGAATAACGTAAGCAGACGGAATCAAATGATGCGAAAAATTCTGCAATAGATGTCAGAGCACGTCTAGTCCATTTCACAGTACGGCGGGGTCGTTTCACTTTGAAATCTTCGAAGGAATTGTTTATATGATAGCTTAGGAATAAAACGTCTCTTTTCGTTGTAAGCATGGATCTTCTGGATTTCTTTGATCTTTCAAGAAAGTTGGAAAAAGTTACTATACCAGGTGGTATATCACAAACAAGAAAAAAGGTTCCACCTCCACCCCCAGTGGAAGAGTCGGAATCAGAAGATGAAAAGGATTATGCTAAGGAGTATCAGTTGAAAGAAGAAGAGGAATTAAAAAAGGCAGTTATAGAATTTCAATATTTACTTTATACCGATTTGTATCAACGAAAATTTAAGGATTAAATTGTGTTGAAGATATAAATTAATCTTTTGCCTTTATATTTTATGGACAATAAGTATTAACCCTCTTCTCTTTATACTTTTTTTTTGATTTTCTAGGAACTTTGTTATTTATGTAACATTTACAACATTTGTAAACTGAAATAAGTAAAGTTTAAGTTAAAGTCTATAAAGTTGGTTGTATCTGTTTGTTATACTGTAAAATCATAGTATCAATTATTTAGTATGAATATTTTTGAGGTATCGTGACTGGTTCATATTAATAAAGGTGAACTGGTAATAAATTATCATACAAGTAGTTATTTATTGTAACTGTTATAATTCATTTTACACATAATTACACTAGATATATTAATCANGTATAACATAAAAAAAAATAATTTTTGTAATAATTGCCTGTCATTTGCCCAAAGATGAGTGGGAAACTACTCCTAAAACCTTCTGCTGGCTATGAATTAATGTAAAGATCCTTTGCAGGCTATACATGTGTAAAGTTATGCATTATAAGGTAGCATATTATATAGTCATCCATTAAAGTAACACATCTACAAGGTTAACTTGGTTACATCACATGCAAGTTTTGCATCAATATTAGCACACTTAAAAGTTATATAGTAAAGGTTATGAATTAAAGTCCTACATTATGACTATTATTATATAGACTTTTGTATAAATTGCAAATTTTCTTCCAAATACATGGTTGGATATCCATTTTCCACATCCCGAAAATCATAATGAAATGCTTCAAATTTATTGCTTAGTATTTAGAGCTCCCCCTAATTATTTAATAATTCTTAAAATGTATCATTTGGTGGCTCTAAAATTGACTCTTACTGAAGAGTTTCATCCAGGTTTTGAAAACTTATATTTAATCTGACAATTTCTGATTTTATAGGTGGGGTTTAATAATGCAACTTCAGTTGACACTCGTCTCACCTACTGTACCACTGGTATATTGCTGCAGAAACTAATACATAAGAGAGATATGAATGACTACACCCATGTTATATTAGACGAGGTTCATGAAAGGGACCAAGATATGGACTTTGTGATGTTGGTAGTTAGAAAACTACTTAGGACAAACTCTAGGACTGTCAGAGTGAGTAATCTTCCTTAATTTACATCTACTAACATAAATCATGCTGAGTTGTAGTAAAATATTTAATTGTGTGATTAACACATTCACTGCAGGTCATGTCCCTATTGCATGAGTTGTTTTTCTAAGGTCAGGTAGTTGAGGTGCCAAGTGAGTGAATTTTCCTTATTCTTCTTAAAGCTCCCTGGTCTTTTCAACTGGAGATGTGATCTTCTATTTTGATATTCCTATTGATTTGAAACAATAAGTAGGAAATAAATCTCATGGCATTATGAATGATCAAGAGACCCACAGCAAACATGTAAATCTCCAAATTAAGACAACTTTTTGGAGCTTTGCATTAAAAATAGTCAACCAAAGTGTAAATTAAAATATGATCATGAAACTTTTTGATAATTATCCATATACCATCTGTATTACATCTTGCATTTGCTTATAATGCTTTTTGGGCAAACTGAACAGAAACCTTTCTGCTGAAATCCTTGGTATCAACAATACAACTGGGAAAATTAGTGGACAAAGTCAGTGTGTCTCCTCAAAACGCAGGGAATTTTTATTTAGTGATGTATCATGAGATTTGAGATTTGAAAACGTAACTTCATAGTTCAGACGCAGTATTTGTGTTGCATATAATGATCTGTCATAATAAATTGAATGGAAAATCTATAATATCAGGCAAGATGTGCCCTATTGTTTCACCTAGTTTTTATGTGAGAAAAATGCATCTATATGTGGGTATATATAGTGATTTTTCGATTATGTCTATGTTGTTCAGAATTACCAATACATATTGCATGATAATTTTTAAAGTCAATGTTTTTGAAGCATAATGTTAGGTCTTTGATATTGTGATGAGTGCTTCTTTTCTTTTAAGCACCCTAATGACTAATGTTTGCCATACCGTTTTTTACTTAACATACTGACATTCTCATATACTTGAATTCTAGGTTGTGCTGATGTCTGCAACTTTTGAAGTGGAGCGATTTTCTAGATACTTTTCAATGCCTGTGGGAAATAATCTTGAACCAGCCCCTGTTATCACTGTTGAGCAAGAAAGGAAGTTCAAGGTGGTGGAAATGTTCATCAGTGAGCTTGGTGATCTGGGATCGGTAATGAAGATTTAATTTAATTTTAATGAAATCTTGAACCCTAATCTGGTTTGGCCTGTGCCTCATAAGATAGTTTAGTTTGCTATTTGAAATACATTCACATGTATAATTTTCTCATCCTAGTCCAGGGAAGTGAAATATGTGCTACTTTAGCCATTGTTGGCAAGATATGGGATTTAAAGGCACAAAACTCACTCAGCCTCTGCCACAGAAATGCTACTGTATTAGAGGTACCAAAAGAGTTTATGGCACTTGCGCTGTTCATGAATTCCTCAATGCAGTAGTCCTTTTTTTAAAAGTGTTTAGAGGGGGTTTGGGTATTACAAGGCATATCCTTGTTTAGCACAATTTGTAATTATTTAGGCTCAGTCTGCATCATGTTTTTCTGTATAGACCTCTACTGACTGCTTTTCCTTAAGCTTTCACAAGAACTATAGGTGTTTTAGTTAGAGTAATGCTGGTAAATGAAAGGCTTGCATGCTATGATAGAATGAGCATGTAATTTAGGAATTGAAGGTATACATTTTTGATGATAAATTTTTTCTTTGAAGCATTTCTCGTAGCTGTCATATCATGTCCTTTGATCAACAATTTTTGCTTAGGAACCACATCCAGATCAAGCATGGATTCCTTATTGTAATAAAAGGATGCTCGATTTCAGAATCCGATTGCAATTCAATTCCCAATACATTCAACGCAACATCAATCAGAATCAATTCCCAACTAACAATGAACAACAATGTAACCAACGTAAATATCAATATCCTACACTTATAGTAAACAATGCTTACTTTGTGTAAATTATTCTTGGGTTAACACGGTAAGTTCAGGTGACAATGAAGTCGCCAACGTTTCGATGGCTAACTCTGCCATCTTCTTCAGGGATGCTGAGGATCACTATCTTGATGAATCACAGCGTTGAATTCCATTCTGAATTGAAGATCGTCAATACTAGTTTGTATAACCACTGGGAGGCCTCTTTAACTTGCTCATATGTCTTTGCATTACCTCGTGCAGGTAGAAAAAATTACATACCACCTCCAAAGGTTCTGCACTGACCTATGCAAGTAACAGCTCCCGTCACCTCAGCAGCCCTGAAGAAGATGGAAGAGTTAGCCATTGATAAGTTGGTGACTTCATTGTCACCTGAACTTACCTGGGTTTTAACCCAAGAAAAATTTACACAAACTATCCACCAAGAAAACATCAAATCTCTAACATCAAATCTCTAAGCTTTATTGCTATGAACATATCACTATTATGTTGCAGATATTTTATTCCATCAGTTGCCTACAGTTTGATAAATAAATTAAAAAATATATTGTCAGAAGTACACAGAAAAGATAAACAAGTTATTAAATTCTCAGGTATAGTAGAATTTTGATAAAAAAATGATTTCAACAGTTAATGGTCTTGGTCATAGATAAGTTACTTCTATTTTCCTATCGACTATCTACAGATTTCTAAATTCTGAATTTGTTTACAACATTTTGGAAATCATATATGTAAAAAGGATGTAGTACTTTAACTACAAGATATTATATTGGAAAAAAAATATTTATTTGGGTGACTGATCCTTATCGCAATTAAATGATTTATCACCAATCATGGTGATCAATCATAGCAGTTGCTGGAATCTTTCAAATAAAATACAGTGCTATATCCTTTTTATTTGTTTGATAATTGACTTCTACAGCATTAAGGCTGCACTGGCTGGATGAGTAAGTTTTGGAAAGTTTGCTAAGGTGTGTTAAAATCTTCAGTGGGCTGCATCATAAAATGTTAGACCCTGCTTTATAGGGATTACTCTGTGATATCTCAAGAAGTATCAGGTGTAAAATCCTTTAATGCTGTAAAATGTTTATCTCTAGATACCAGACACTAAAGTAGATGAACCTGGAATTTCAACTCAATCATTTGATATTGCTATGAGGCTCATCAAAATATTTGACCTCATTGAAGAAAAAAAGTTTGAAGCCAGCAAACCATCTCCTGATGTCAAGAGGTCACTAGCTTTTAAGGGATCTGTCCTGGTTTTCCTACCTGGAATAAATGAAATTGAAACATTTTACAAGATTCTCCAGGATGAACAAGAAAGTGGACACAAGTGAGTTCTTCCTGATAGTTAAATATTTTAGACTGTATGCATTTGTTGTTTATCTGTGCCGTAGAACAATATTCTTGGAGACTAAATTTGCTAGCTTTGAAATTAACCCTTAGTACGTACTCCTAATAAGTCAAATCCCAGAATTTTCTTTCTGGTTTTGTATGTTACACTATTCATGCAAGGTCACCCTAGAATTTTTAAAAATTTCTGTAATTATATAGACTATTAAATGAAATTTAATGGATTAATTTTAATTATAAGTTGTGGTTTTTTAATGCACTTTAAGGGAAGTTAAAGATAATTTTTTATTTGTCAAGATATATGGCGTAATGATTATTTTTCAATCTGATGTACAAGAATGTTGACCAGATACAATATCCCTGTCATCACTTGTACATCATTGGTGAATTTTATGTTCAGTATCTTTTGTAAAATAAATCTCAATTTAGGCAGTAGTCATTTCTGACAGTAGCTCCTACTGTTACTCCTGTATGGACCTACAATCCCTATGTATTCATATGGGATAATATATGAGTTAGAATTCAAGAATCACTAAGGGAATGAGTTGTTTATTACAGCAAAATTTCGCTTTATTTGTCAAAATTCTAGCAATTTCAAATTTTTATCAATATTTCATTGCTGGAATAAGAATTTATAATAATTTTCCCTTCCATTCACACTTCTCAATTTTGTAGGACCATTATTTTAAATTTAATTTTTTAAAGAAAATGTCTGCAAGACATGAAAATTAACTTTACGTGCATTTCTTATAAAAATGTATTATGAATTTCTTATGGAAATGGCTTCTGATCCTGAATCTGAGCCTTCCCAGAGATGTGAATAGTTTTTGTGTGGCTATCTTAGGAAAGCAGTAGTTTTTATATTCAAATGTTATACCAGCTAAGGATTAGGTAGATTTCATCAAAGGTAATTGAAGGTTATAAAAACTGGATCTAGTGCACTTCACTAGTATTCAATTCATTGTTAAAATTAATCTATTTAGTAACTCTTACATAATGTATTTCTGATTTTCTTTGAGTTACTTAATACACTTTATCTCTCAGGTACTTGCAGCATTTTTTATTCCCCCATTTTTCATAATGCGAAATGTTCATTTAATATTTCTAAAAATTCTAATACTACTCTTTTGGTTTTCCAGTAGGTGTAACTAATAGATATTTTATCAAACCCACATACTTCCCTATAATGACTAAAGAAAGGTAAATGACTTAGCATGGAAAAGCTGTGTGGCTGAATCTTATAATTCCCAAATTACATAATCATGATGACTTACTTCCAGCTTAAAGGGAAAAAGATGTGACTGGTGGATTTTACCTCTTCATTCCTCAATCACTGCTGAGGAGCAAATTAATGTCTTCAAGCTTGCAAGTCCTGGGCAGAGGAAAATTATTCTTAGTACCAACATTGCAGAAAGTTCTATCACTGTGAAAGACATCAAATTTGGTAATTATAAATGTGTTTATTAGTTTTCATTCTTCCATCTTCATTTTACTGTGTAGCTTCCTGAATCAGGATGTAAAAGATAGAATGCTATTTTCTCATGATCATTTGTGGTCAAAGTTCATTTCTTCCCTTTGGTATATTGGCTGTCACTTGCTCTTCATATTTCTGTAGATATCCTCTCATCTAATCTTTATATTCTATACTGTGCAATATGTTTGATGCTTAACCTCTTACAAACTCCAAAAAATTTAGGTTAGTATTTTGTACTTCTTCCTATTCAAGTGTTATAATTAATTTATCTGTAACGGTCTTATTTTTTAATATTACAGTGTTTAATGTACTCTTCCCAGAAAAAGGAAAACAGTTTATTATTTCAAAGGTGGAAATTTTTAACTTGATTATCATTGAAATTAATTCTAATTAATTAACTTTTCTGATGCAATTCCTCATCTCTTACATTCCTACTCTTTGACTTCACAGATTCATTCATTATTTGTTACTGTATGCCATTTGATTCTCCTAATATTTCTCTTATGTCGTTCTAATTCTTCCTTTTCCTTACTTTTTTTTACTGATATCTCTACTGTATTACAAAACTTACATAATTAATATACAGGTATTATGTATTCATCATTTCTTTAATTTTTACAATTTTAGCGTGCTATTTTTCATGGTAACTATTTTAATCATAAGCTTTTCAATTATTTCTACTTTTATATTGTTGATTTCCATTGGAATTCTAAAGATTTTGAATATCTGGAAATTCTTTAAAACCAAAGATGTTGTAGTGCAGGAGTATACATATAGGCAACCTATGACCTGCAATTGCCAAAAGACCTATTTGATAATTTCAAGTGACCCACTTGATTTCCATAGTTAAGAGGATATTGTCATTACAATAGTAACAGTGACAAAAATGGAATCACACAGTCTAGGATGAACCTCATGAATGTGATGGTAATGGATGCATGAATATTCAGGAGGCATATCATTAACTGACAAGTCTTAGCCGTTTGAAAAGCAACAATCTATTATTATATACAAACATTCCATTATTTTAATTCATTTTATTGACTCATTAAGAGTTTTCTTTGAACTTTTTAGCTGCGATAATTTCATTGTATATGTAGATCTGCAGCTACAAGAAAAGGTATTATGCAAGTCCTTTTTTCTTCAGAACGCAAAATTACTCATTTCAGTGCATTATACAAAATCATAGATGGATAATCCGTCCATGGATTAGCAGGAGTTCATTGTATATACCACTGACCTGAAACGTCTTCCTAATAATTTTTGAATGATTTTGACCTCCACCTGAAAAAGTTGGCCGATGCCTGTTGTAGAGTATACTTGGTTTAAATTCAAGGCAAGGGCAATTGATATTTCCTTTTCTCTTAAAATTTCTTGCAAGGTAATTGAAAGAATATAAGTAAATACTAACAAATTTAATGCAATTTATTTATAAGTAACTGCTCACTTCTGTCATCTGCCAGACTTTTGATTCTAAATAGTGCTTACAGTGAAACACCTTGATGATTAAGTAACTAAATGCTGGTTTTGTTGATTTCTGTTATTGGAAGTTATTTATTTCAAAATCGAATGAATTATTTAATCCAAATCAAATTTTCATCATTTTATCAGTGATCGACTTTTGTCTGACAAAGCAGCTTGTAGTGGATTCGCAGACAAACTTCTCAAGTTTACAAACAACTTGGGCATCAAAGACAAATTGTATACAGCGAAGTGGAAGAGTTGGTCGAGTATGTGATGGTTACGTTTACAAAATGGTTACAAAGAATTTTTATTTTGTGAGTATTGTAACAAATCTTAGCCTTTATCTTTTTTTAGGCTTATCATTGCTTTGTTCTTTGAACTATTCTCAAGAAAGATCATTTAGTTTCAGTTTCTGCTGATATTTTCTATGGCTTTCTCTGTATTCTTATAGATTGAACTAGTGCTTCTTAACTTCTTTTCTGTCCCTGAGACATTAGTTATATTCATTCAAACTCTATTGTACTCTCTACCAGTGTTAACAATTTCTATTTGTATTTACCAAGAATGGAAAATACTAGAAAGAATGAATATTAAAGTCTATCATTAGAAATTTTTTATCAGTAAAATATCTTGCAGTACTTTGATGATTTAATGAATGAATATCAGATTAATCTTGCAGCTCTTCTGTAATATACAAACATATTACTTAGTGCACCCTTGTTATCATTGTGGTTGTACTGTTAATTCATAATCTATTATTGTTTGTGTTGGTACGTTGCTAAGAAATTTTAGAAGTAAAAATGTAATCAAATCTTATATTGATTGATTTTATTATGTAAACATGTATAAGTCAACCTTTGCTACCAAAGTGCAAAGAAAGTATCTCGAGTCAATTTATACTTAAGAGATGTGGTCATAGTCAGAATTTCAATTAATAAACAGCATTACTTTTGATTTTTTGTTTACCTTGTTTATATAATATGTAAAAATTAACTGTGAGTAAAAACCATACCTGGCTTATTTCCTAGTATTTGAAGCTAGCAGTAACTACATCATAATTTTGTATATATCTTGACTCACACACAAACATTGTGACTTAAGTGACTGAAATAGATTGGTTAAAATGTTATGTATATTAATTTGAGCCTTTATTTCTGAAAAATGAGCATTTAGAAAAATTTTAAATCCAATTTAAGTGTTGGTGTTAAGTCACCCAGTGTTATTGTAACAATATAAGACAAACCTAGGGTTAAGATATACATTAGATACACAATAAAGGTTTTCTTTGATGCAAATTTACTTAAATTATAAGTTAATATTTTTGTATTGACTAGTATACTAGATAGACCTATAAATGGGTAATTACTGATGTCATAAGTGACATTTAAATACAGATAATTATAATAAGCATGCGGATTGTGATATTAATGTCATCCTAATACCAAATTACTTCTGTATTTTCATGGTAGAAATGTATGCCTGAAGAAAATACGCCAGAAATTTTGAGGTGTCCATTGGATCGGTTGGTGCTACAAGCAAAGCTATTGGATATGGGAGAGCCTAAGGCAATATTAGCCCTATCTCTCGATCCACCAGATCTTACACACTTGAAAAATACAGTCCTCAAACTCAAGGAGGTATGAATGTATTCTAATTTTTTTTATATGTTTAGATATATGTTTGTAATTAATAATACATCTACATAAATACCCTGCAACCCACCTTTCGACATGTGGCAGGGGAAGTAAACACCAAGCGTTTGAGTTGCCTCTTTAGTTTATTGTTATTGCATACCATTTGCAGAAAGAATGCGTCCCTAAAATGACTTGTCCTCACATCAATAACTCTTATTTTCCTCTCATTGTCAGATCAGCTGAAGTAGCAGGGGAGGTCGCTTCATTCCATTTACGTCTTCTGCAAAAGTACTTTCTCTGAATTTAGCAAGCGATCACAGCCTAGCTTCTAATCTCCTTTCTTTCAAGGATTCCCAACCTGTGTCTGAGAGCATGTGTGTGATGCTTGCTTTCCTATTGTAACACTTTTTTAACAAATTGTATCGCCTTGCGCTGCACTTTCTCGAGTTTGTGAGCATTTGTTTCATCCCCTGGGTCCCATATACTCACTGCATATTCCTGATGAGGCCTAACTAAGGTGAAATAGCATCACTCTCTAAAGTTTTCACTGCATCTACGTACAGTACGCTTTATGAAACCAAGCTTTTTAGTTGCTTTACTGCGTATTTTTCTAATATGTGCGCTCCAGTTTAAGTTATTTGTAAGGGTGATTGGTAGATATTTGACTGAGTTGACTACATTTAAATTTGTTCCACTGATTTTGTGATTCTGATGTAATTGTTTCCTTTCTAAGAAATTTACTACAAAGGATTTATTTACATCAACATCTAGTTGCCATTTTTTGCATCACCTTTGTGTATGAACTAAATTGTTTGAGAGTGAAATGCTGTCTTTGTCACTTGATATTTCTCTATATATTACCGAGTCATCCACAAATATCCTCACATTGCTATCAATCTTGTCACTCAGGTCATTGATGTAAATCAGGAAGAGTAGAGGTCTGATTACACTGCCTTGAGGTCTGCCTGAAGTGACTCTGACTTTATCTGAACTAACGCCATCAAGTACCACTTGCTGTTTTCTCTTGTATAGGAAATCCTTGATCCAGTCAATTACTCTCTTATTATATCCACTCTCATAAGATCCAGTCAATTACTTATGATACAAAAACTGCATTTAATACTGTACATTCTTGTATGAATATCACAAAACTATTAAATTAATCCATTATTTTAGTGGTTTAACATATACTACCGATTTGCTTATAATTTATTTAGAAAAATGATCGATGTAAAAAACTATTTCCTTTCTACATTATGTCATCATTGTGAAAAGGGTATGTTTCAACCATTCAGTGATGGGTGTACATAATAAGAATCAACATAGTAGTTCAAAAAGTACATATTAGACTTTTCCTCTGCTTTTTATTTGTAATTAATAATTATTTAAGTTTATATTTACAATGTTTTCTTCCAAACTTTTCCAAAAATTGCATGTCTTTTAAGATGCATTTCAGTGTATAAAAGATTAGTTAAAATTTTATATCTCTTAAAGATTAAAGTAAATGAAAGATTTTTTCTATATTTTTTGACAATATCTGTTGATCTGTATGTTATATTTTACATTTCTTATTGGAATTCAATCTTAAGAAATGAGTTATTCAGGGGTAAAAGTTCAGAGTTACTTTGGCAACTCAGTAGTTTAGCTAGTATCATTGTGAAGGTTTTATCATAATTTCATATGAAGTAAAAAAGGAGCAATTTTTGCCATGCTTCCATTAATTATTTATGTAAGGAAAAAGAAAATGGCTGTGATGATACATTAGTGTTTTGAGAAAAGATCCAAAAAACTGTAGTTTGTAAGCAAACTAACCGTTAAGAAATTCTAACCAGCAGGTAGAAGATATCTTCTCTACTGAAGATGGCAATGTAGTTGCCAAAATATGTAAGGAGAAAAATATTTTACCATGGAGAACCCTAACCCCCACTTTAAGGATTTCCTAACAATTAGTTTGCTTACAAACTATGGCTTTTTGGAGCTTTTCTCAAAACTCCAATGAATCCATTAATTATACTCAAAGAAATTTAATTTATTTATTTTTGTTGATTTTTTGTTATTTTTTCAGGAGTGAAGAAAAATATTTCATGTAGGTTTTAGCATATTTTATCTTGGAGTAATCATCCTGTTGTATTTAATTAAATATTGAATTACTCTCTCTCCAAAGCATTATTGCAGGTGAACTAAAAAAAATGCGACTGACTTTGCTCATTGCACTTGATTTGCAGGTTGGTGCACTTCTCATGACAACTAATGGCAAAGTTGTCCCTAATGATGGAGATATCACATATATGGGAAGAGTGATGGCTAGACTTCCTGTTGATATTCACATTTCAAAATTGATAGTGCTTGGTCATGTTTTCAATGTCCTGAATGAATGTGTCATTATGGGTGAGAATTAAATTTAAATGTTTATTTTTCTTTTTCTTATGCTTGGATTGAAATAATTTTGAAATTCATAGAGGTGGTGATGACAATATGAAAGTCTTATGCAACTAGAGATTTATTGAGAAAAACACATCAAAGCTAAATTCAGCAATCAAATATGTACTTCTGATAAGATTATTATGGATAAACCTCTTGTAAAAAAATAGAGTTGTTGCCACAGTACTTATGCCCTGTTCTCAGCAGATTTTTATCTCGGTAACATTCCTTTACTCAAAAAAATTACAATCATTTTATTTTGAATCATAGTTTGATGTTTATGATTCAGTGAAGTCTCATTTATTTGGAAGTGACAGAAATTTTGTAGATCAACTTTTTTAAGAATTTTCTAATTTTTCAGGTGCTGCCATGTCAACAAAAAGTGTATTCAGCACTCCATTCCAGGAGAGACTGAAAGCATATGTTTCAAAGCTCACTTGGGCCAACAGTTCTTGCAGTGATTGTGTTGCTTTCTTAAATGCTTATAAAGTAAGTGTTTGGCTGATGTTTAGTACTTGGATTTAATTTATTTGGATTAAATGATTATCTTGTTTTGAAAACATGGAATGATGAATTATACACATAATTCAGAGAAAATGTTATGCTCAGTATGAAGTATTTACTTAAAAATTTTTGAGTCACGAGGAAGAATAATGATGTCATAAGTGAACCATCGACTGTCATTATTTTTAAGTGCGTCACATATCTCTTAGCCCATATTCCTTTAGCATGAGATTTGTTATGCTCAATATACAGATAAATGGGCAGTTAGCTATGGGGTTTGAGCTTTTGTCTTTGGCAAAAGTGGTCCCTAGTTTGATTCTTGGTAGGAGCCTCTTTCTACCTCTTAGATTTTGGTGTCTTCCTGTTTATAGTTCCTAAATACCCATGTGTTGGAGTTTAATGTTAGCATTCATGTAGAGGTAGGGACTTACAATTAATTTGACCCTTTTTTCATTAAGAAATAAATCTGTTGAAATTTAAAAAATACTAATCTAAAAAACATTTTGTGAGTGTGAAAAGTAAATTTTAAATCTAGTGTTGTAGTCTTTTGGTAATGGGATGGTTATATTTTCAAATGAATTGATGGATTAAAGGTTTTATAGATAGGAAATAGGAACTAACAATAATTTTTCCTCATCCATCAGCTTTGGCGCACCAGTAAAATGAATGGATTCTTCAACCGAATGGCTGGTGACAATGAGCGGGGATGGGCCAGAAGGAATTTTATCCAGCTAAAGCAAATGCTTGAGGTTGATGCCTTAGTGAAGGACTTGACATTCAGACTGCGGAAGATGGGTATTGAAGAACCAATTGGAGATAATCATTCAGTCGTTGCTCCACAGGAACGTCCTTTGATCTTTAAGGTTTGCTTTTTTTTTAAATGCTGAACCATTTTATCAATGTTACTTTGGAGGGGAAAAAAGGGGAAGTCACCAGATGTCAGAGCAGAAGGGAAAGGAAGGAACAATGTTCCAATCGAATACACTTCCACCAATTTGATCACTCGGTTCAGCAGTGTATCCAACCGCAGTCCCCTATATAAGTGAAGTCTCTACCGTGTAGCGGAATCATCAGTGGTATGGCCAGTTCCCATCAACTTACAAAGCCAACTTTCAAAATCAAGCTTTTAAAAGCAGCTTTTGACAGAGCGGAAGTAAGGTTTCCCACCCTGCTTCTCTGCTTCTCTCTCTCTCTCTCAGTGCAGCTGGGCAGGAAGTTTTGAAAGTGCTGAGTCTGGCTAACTAGACCTAACTATGATACGGCACACTATTTTAAATGGAAATAATGTTTATTTATTACCTATATTCATTACTTTATTTATTCATTTTTGATGTTATCTCTGTCAATATCCTTGTCTTCTTTCAGTGAACATTTTTCACCTAACAAAGAACCACGTGTTTAGATATTTTCAGCATATACTTAGGATATCTGACTAAGAATAAGAATAGCTGTGAAAGTTCATTCACAGATACCTACAATGTTGTAATGTTTGTTTCTATCCTTTGCCTTGCTCTGTGCTTTTTGCTTTAATAAATAAAGAAGAAATTTGTATGTAAAATAATTGTGAATGTTTCCAAGATTTTGAGAATGCCCTGAAAAACCGGAGAGGATTATTTTGAAAAATATAGCTTAATAATGTGAATGATTATCAATTGAATCAGTAATAAAGAGAATAAGCAACAATAAAGCACCCGGGGAAGATGGTGTGAACATAGAATTGATTAAGGCTGGTGGCAAATCTTTGATAACAGCAATACACAGACTTATTATAAGCATATGGAAAACTGAAACTATGCCACACAGATGGAAAACTGGAATAATATGTCCAGTTTACAAGAAAGGGGATAAACTAGTATGTGAAAATTATAGAGGGATCACATTACTTAGTGTAGTATAGAAGATCTTGTCAGGATTGAATAGTGAAAGAGTTAAAAGCTGTGCAGAAGAAATTCTTGGAGAGTACCAATGTGGGTTCAGGTCCGGCAGAAGCACTACTGACCAGATATTTGTCATGAGACAAATAATGGAGAGATTTTATGAATATGACGTAGATATATATATTTTATTTGTGGATTTTAGACAGGCTTTTGACAGTGTTAAACGGAATGGGCTACAAAAGGCACTACAAGAATATGGAGTACCACCAAAAATTATACGATTAATAAGAATGACCATGAGTAATACCAAGGCAAGAGTAAAAGTAAACAACACGTTAAGCGAAGAATTTGAATTCAAGACGGGAGTGAAGCAAGGAGATGGACTCTCAGCCATTTTATTTGACTTGGCATTGCATAAGGTGATAAATGTGATTGATCAGAGGGGAACAATATTTGGGAAATCCAGCCAGATATGTGCATATGCAAACGATAATAACAAGGTCAATGCACAAACTTAAACAAATGTATGAGCAACTGGAAAAAGAAGCAGAAAAAATCGGACTAATAGTAAACGAAAAGAAGACCAAGTATATGATAATGTCCAAATCAGAGACCAGGAGAGTATTGCAGGACTTGATAATAGGGGGGAAGAAGTTTGAAGGAGTTTCTGGCTTCAGGTATTTAGGGGCAACGATATATAATGATAATGAAATAAGCAGAGAGATAAAGGATAAAATACAGGCTGGCAATCGTGCGTATTTTGCAAACAATCAATTGTTTACAAACCGACTAATTAAAAGAAAGACAAAGATAAAAATATATAAGACATTGGTCCGGACAGTAGTAACTTATGGGTCCGAGACATGGATGATGAAGAGATCGGATGAAAACCCACTCAGAGTATTCGATCGACGTATATTAAGAAAAGTATATGGGCCTGTAAAAGAAAACAATGAATGGAGAACAAGATACAATGCTGAATTAGATCATCTAATTGGATGCCAGGACATAGTCAGATTTGTGAAAGCCCGGAGAATAGAGTGGCTGGGCCACATAGAGAGAATGGAGGAAGAAAGAATGCCCAGAAGAATATTGAGGGAATGGATGTACCACGCAAGAGGAAAGGGCAGACCAAGGCTGAGATGGATAGATGAAGTAATTGCCAACTTGCAATTAATGTGTAGGAAGGAAGAAAGCTAAAGACAGGAAAGTTTGGAGGCAGATTGTGGAGGAGGCCAAGGCCCACCAAGGGCTGTAGAGCCAAGAAGAGAGAGAGAGAGAGATAGTTTAATAATGTGAATGATTTTTGATAATAAATGGCTTTTTCAATTTTATTTAGCTCAGGGAACTTCCCTTTTCAATGCTCCTCATGTATGTGTGTATCATGACTGTGTCATATTTAAGTCAAAAGGTAAACTTTGCACTGTCAATTTGCAAATGTACTGTGGAAGCATGAAGTCCTGATCAATTACTTCAGTTAAGATATTTGTAGTGATACTTTAGCTATGATCAGAATAAGAATGAATAATTTTTAAATTTAAATTTGAATTATACTTTATGGCTATAAAAATTGGGTGCTAACTAATAACCTCGTGAATGTGGATGTATTGAGAAAAAAAGGGGATAGGGAGGAAGAGGTAGTAGTGGTTCAGAGACATTACATTACGGACAGGACTTCCAGTTGAGCAACTACTAAGTTCTGAACTTCACTGATAAAGAATATCCCAGAAATAGTAAATATAACAGTCGCCTATGCTTAGAGGAGCAAGGCACCACAAGAAAAAGAATTTAAGTTATCCTCCACAATTTTGTGTGACTGATCAATCTCTGTTAAAATATTCTTTCAGGTGGTCATTGCTGGGGCATTTTACCCAAATTACTTTGTTCGAGGTGCTCAAGGAGGTCAAGTGAATGAGAGAGATGCAGTTAAGATGTTACTAGGGAGAGATCCCTTCACTACAGTATTTCTACAGGGTATGCCAGCAAATCAACCTGGAGAACTGTATGTGAAGCCCATAAGGGATGCTTTTAAGGAATGCGCAGACGACCTCAAGATATCCTTTGAGGCCAGCAGGTCAGGGACGGTTTAAAATTTGATATCCATTTAAGCTATGTTCTCATAGTGTGTGGCATTGAAACCAATCAAGATTTTATTGTTTTGAGTATTAGGTACTGGTATAAATTAAATAATTTATTCTGGAATCACACTTGGCAAGGGTGATCTAAATTAACTAAATTGTGGTTTCCTGTGAGAATCAAAATCATTAGTACTTATTACATTAAAATTACTACCATGCTCTTTTGCTAGTATGTAAGAATGTGCAACATACATAATGATAATTTTTGTGCGGTAATACCTGTATAAATTTATACTAAAGCATTTTGTGGGCAAATCTGTCTGTTAAGTCTAAAGTCAGCAGAAAAATCTATATAAATTCATCAATTTGTTAATATTGTTTCTTATTAGCCTACACACAACTTGTCAGAACTGAGCACGTTTTTCAATTTTGCTTGGCATTTGTGTAAACTTGTTTATCAATCAAGTTAAGATTGTTCTCCAGATTGGATCAAATGCTGTAAATTCAAAACTAAAATTTCAATAATTTTGAGTGATTTCCCTATTTTTTCTTTGATTACAGCAAAGTGTACATTCAGTTTCCCAGACCTCAAATGATAGAAAGGAGACCAGATAGAGAATATGTGGCCAACATTCCAGGAAAAGTGGCAATGTCTGTCTACAAAGCTATCAAATTAAGACAGCTCAAAATACCTATTCAAATCAATCTCCTGCCGTAAGTGTTAGATGTTAGAGGTGCTATATCTTTATGGAAAATCAACATATGTCATATCTAAGTATTTTTATTTATTGTTAATCAGTTGCGTTTATGCCTTTTTTGTAATTTCATACTGAGTTTTTCATAGCTGTATACTTTCATAATTGGTGAGAATTCAAATACTGCAAAGAGTGTACAGCTTCTTTAATTTTCCATGCCAAAGTTGCATTCTTTTCTTCATTTTGCAAATATTTTAATTCAGTAAAATATAAAATAAATATTTATACTGTCTATTACAATTACACATTTTATCTAGAAAGGTCTAAAAATAATGCTAAATAGCAACAATCATAAAAATTTACAAGAAAAAAGTTACTGACTCANTATTACATCTAAAAAGGTCTATAAATAATGCTAGATAGGAATAATCATTAAAACTTATGAGAAAAAAGTCGTCAACACAAAAATCCACTGGGTTGTCAAAAACACCCCACCCAAGTCATTACATTACAACATCGAGTCATGGCAGGTTAAGATTTTGCTGAAAATTTTATTTTGGTTCTCATGTACCATTTTTTAAATTTCAGGGTCAGCATAGCCAACAAGAGGGCAGAGGAATTGGGACTATCAAAATCTCTTTTTGATAAACCTGGATATTCATTTTTACATGAGCCACAGGGAGTTGACCGACAAGTACCTCTACCTTGTATTGATGAAAATATTATTAGTTTACAAATTTCACATGTAAGTTCTCAATTTTCTCATTTTAGTTCCTTTGGTGACATAAATTTATAAAGTATATACAAATACATCCATATGCCACTCATTGTATGTACCATAGTACTGTAAAGCTTTGCAATAACAAACATCAAAATAATGAAATTCACTCAATAATGAAAATTTGGTCTCACTGCTTAACATAATGTAATTTTATGGGCATTTACAAACATTTTCAAGAACAATATGTAATTTTAATCCTTTTCATACAAAATATGGTGTCAAATTTGGAAAATAAACTGTATTTTGCTACATCTGGTTGCAAATTATCGTACAGAAATCATGAAGGTTGACCTATGTGCTGCCAATCTGACAAGGAGAATATATAGTGCTGGTAATGCAGATTTTGATGAATATATTCTATTTGGATAAACTTTGAGACCAATAATGAATTGCTTCCCAAATAGGGTTTTATGAGCTGTATTTCTCTCAGAAAATGGCCTTAAAGTATACAATAACCTCATTGTTGTAAATGTAGAGCAGCCAATAAAGATCCACAGACTGAAATTCTGGCACAAATGAGTTTCTGATTTTCTGGCCTTTACAGCCTGTCGGCCAAACACCAAATAGGATGCTATGGCTATTGTTCAATTTGTAAATTTTATTATTGCAAAGTTTTACTCTACTGTTTTACTAGAAATTTTTAAAAAATTGAGCAAAAATTAATGCATATTTATGGAATAATCTTGCTAATTCATGTGTATGGCCTGCATTTAGAAAATAACAATAGTGGTACATCAATTTCTATTTATATGTATTGGTTAAATTTTTCTTAATAGTTAATGTATAGTTCTAGAGTGGCTTCAGAGCTATATTCAGAAATGGATCAATTGATTATAAAAGAGATGAGATGAGGATATGTACCTAATGAATAATAATGAAAAAGACAATTGAGTATTGAATGCAAATTAGGTCCTCCTGGTTTTAAACTTACTGGAAATGGTTTGGTTGAAATTTAGGTAATTTCTTTGTAGTTGGTTTATGTTTCAGCTACTGACTCAGTGGCTATTTTTATAGCTGTCAGCACAAGAATGTTTCCTGTAATCTTAGAATAGTTCAAATTGTTCGACACTGGACCTGATAATTTCAGAATACCAGACCTATGGTTACAATTATTATTAAGTAGACCAGTTTTTCTTTAGTTAAATTCTTTCTTTTGCACTAAGAATTTCTTTATTATACATTTATTTAAATTTTTAGAGACATTTTTAAAAGTATTGATTTTCATAAATGAAGTTCGCATTAAAATTTGTAGAACTTGAGAAAGTGGTCTTTTGTATTTATTTCAATTACATTGCCTTCACATTACATTACTTTGCCTTCTGCATTTCTCCAATACTTAAATTGATTCCTAAATAACCCACTTAAATGTTTCAGATTATTGATCCTGGACATTTCTGGGCTCAACATGCTGATGCAGGTACTTGCAATCTACTCACTCAGTTGATAGAAATGCTGAATGGAACAGAGGGCATGGTTAATAATTGTGCCTCCAATCCACCCAGGCTTCTGCCTCTGTCAGAGCCACCTAAGATGGGAAAAGTCTATGCTGTGCCTTTCACAGATAGTGTCACCTGGTATTACAGAGCAAGAGTTGTTGCCATTAATGCAGGGTCAACTGGTAACATTCAAAGTGTTCAGGTGAGTGTAAGGTCTTTAGGTTTTATATTTCCTGTATGATGGATAAAGACATCATTGCAATATATTCTTAGTTTTCTGCAAAGAAGAAACATTTCTATGAAATCCTTCCATCAGGATGCTTTGTTGATGCTCAGGGCTCTTAGCATGCTTTGGTTCTGAAATATTGGTTCACCAGGAAATCTGCTAGTGATATTTAGTTCTGGTACTGGTGATGCTGAACTTGTGGTTTATCCTATTTAATGTTTGGTTTTCTCTTCTTTGTGGTTTTTATAGGTCTTCTTTGTAGATTATGGAAATACAATACAAGTAAACTCAAGAGAGCTAAGAGAATTTCCTCCAGTTTTGGTTCAGAAAGGAATATTAAGCATTGAATCTCAAGCTTATGAATGTGTCCTTTCGGCAATTCAACCTTCTATTTTGAGGAACACTACAGGAACTTGGTCAGATGAGTCCATTAAGATTTTTCAGCAATATGTTGAAGGAAAGGTGCTCTATGGAAAGGTGAGAACACAAACGTAACTTAAGGTAACCATGTCACATGTGTATGGTGACAGGTTATCAAGAAATGTCAACGTAGATGTTTTCCATAATGGAACTAATTATCATACATATGTCTCTGGATATTTTGTGCAATTGTCTATACTCTATGTTATTTCTCTACCTTCCATCCCACCTTCAATTACTTCTGTTGGTAATCCATCACCTCTCAACACATTACCCACCCCTTTTTCTCAGTTTTATTTCGTCTATTGCAATGCTTTCCTCTCTTACCATTTTCCACATTTCCTCGTTTGTTTCACCATCAGTCAGCTCAATATTTCCACTCTAAGATTCAAAAGGCCTATTGATGAATTTTGTCTTATATTAGTGCTAGTGTTATCATCCATGTTACAAAATTCTCTAGAAACCAGCCATAATATTAGAAAATAATTTCTCTAATAAATATTTTAATAAGTACCAAATGTATCATGGATTTTAAATATTTCTTTCTCATTTTACAGATTTACTCAGTGGTTCATGGTGTCATTTCATTGGAGCTTATAGAGAATTCTAATGATGAAATCAGTATTAACCAGAAAATGATCGATTTGGGATTTGCTGAAAGAGCTGAAGAGAGTTATTTATCAAAGGTATTAAATTGATGATTTTGTCTACACTCAGTTTTTTGGAATGAAATAGTATTGTAGAGCTACCCCTAAAAGAAGTCTTAAGTAACCATGTTTAATGAAGTTTTCAAAAGATTTTACTGTTCATCCTTAATTTCATCCGTATCGAAAGCATATAATTTTTAAGATAATTTATTTATGTATTCTCTTCTCTCTTTCCTTACAATTAAAATTTAATTGTGCATTTATATTTATTTAGTACTGTCAGTTGTTAGGTTTTCCCTGTTTTCATGATTTAATTAATCCTACTTCTTCTGTCTCTTTTATATTACCTTGTAGTCCTTGAGGATATTAAACATAGAATGTTTTGTATCCTCTGTCCAGTTCAAGGGAAAAAAATTATATTTATGATCATATGTATAATTTGGAGATTTTCATACCAACATTTTAATTGATGTTCTCATTTAAGGTCATCAAATCTGCATGCTTCAGGTAGAATTGTATCAATTGCCTTATATTTGGGGGAAAAATTATATAATACATAATATTTGAAGCAATATAAATTTTCATTGCTTTTTATATATACCTTGTTTACTGTGAGAATGAATACCCAAAATCCTAAAAATCCTTTCTTCATATCATTGTACTCACATTATTCTTTATGTAATTTTTAATGAAGTTCTTCTACCACCTATTTATTAGTAGAGGTATACAAAGAGAAATCTAGACTGGATTATAATCCATAAGACTATAATCACAAGTGAATGTTTAGATTTGTTTTGTCTCCTTATCTTCAGTATCATATACAAGTGAATTTAATGACTTGTTCATATTTTCATCTTCATTTTGAATTATATTTCATTTATGGAAATGTGATAGCTTTTAAATCTTAAGCTTAAAATTGAATAAAGAAAATTTTGCAGTACCTACCAAAATACACTTATAAGATGTGCGTGAAATTCTGTAAAGTCATGAATAATCTGGTGCTTTCCCGGCGTATCAGATGTGTGAAGCGTTCTCGGGTTTCCAGCCGGTTCAGTATCTCCATCGTTGTCGACGTTTCGGCCTCCTCCATAGAAGCCGTCTTCAGGACTTCAGCACTTCAGTCCTGAAGACGGCTTCTATGGAGGAGGCCGAAACGTCGACAACGATGGAGATACTGAACCGGCTGGAAACCCGAGAACGCTTCACACATCTGATACGCCGGGAAAGCACCAGATTATTC
>KZ308124.1:1610529-1634236 GCA_000376725.2 Ladona fulva | reverse complement strand
TGGAGTGCATTCAAAAAGTAAAATACATAATTTATCAATAAAGTAAAAATGAAATATTTTTTTAAAAATCTTCAAATTTTTTCTCTTAAATTAATACTTCATGCATACCTAGAGAGTTAATATCTCTGGGGAGTACTCCATAAATCATCAAGAGAGAAGATCTTTTCTTGTACCTTGGGAGGTTATTGTATTGCCAACTCAAATTAATCAACTATATTGAAATCAATAAAACTAACTGAATTTTACTTTCATATGCTGATATTCTGTATTATTCAAGTGCTATATTCATGAAAAAGAAAATGGTTCATTTTCATTTTATTGCTAAGTTATGTATTTCACTTTTTGAATGCAATTCAATACTTGGCATTTTTTCTTTAAATCGTAATCATTGTCCAGTTTTGATTAATTCTTCACGAGAGTTGTAAATATTATTACTAGAAATTGATTTTAGGGTCTGGGATCCATGTCTGAACTCTATTGGTCTGCATGGGCTGGGTAAAGCTGGCAGTCTATTGGGCTTGGGCCTGAGTAAAGCTTGAAAGGAAGGAATTGTTTTAATCAAAACAGGTTTTTATTTCTTGCAAAGAGCCAGACACCTTTAAAGTTGCTACACAATGCTTTGAAAATATGGATAGTCCTCTTTTTTCTATAGAATTCATGTTCAGATAAGAGGGTGATCAGTACCATGAAAAATCATGGTGGTAAATAGAATGTATCTTATAGATTTTATGTTAACTCGATGATGATCTATGATCTTGATAATTCTAAAAGTTAACATTTTATGTTAATTTATAGTATCTACTGGCATATTTTAGTTTCTGTCATTTCTACAGCAGCTTCAATGTTTTCAAAGATATTTTGGCATTATTGAAGGAGTAATAGATGTTAAGGAAATGTACCTATTCCTAAATGCATCCTAATGACTAATTCATGGGTGATTTTAGAAAATATTAGGATTGTGCACATTTTTTTAGGTTTGTTCTGGGTTGGGTTTTTGCTCAGTTACGATTTTTCCTAGTCAGAGCCATCTTTGTATTTGTTCAAAGATACAAAATGGTTTGCTTTACATAAAAAATTAGGTTTAGATGTTGAATTTGTGTGTAAAGATTGTTTGTAACCTTTAAACTTCTCATTTTCTAGATTATTGGTGGCTGGATGTGTAGGACAGAATCCACAAGGAAGTCGTCTAACTTTGAGACACACAACACTGATGCCAAATATCCATGGTCTACCAGCTCTTATGGCTCTTATATTTGCACCCCAAGTTGAATTACGGTGGGTATATATTCTATTGAATAAGTGTACAATATGAAATACAAATATTTATCCAAAATCATTTGGTTAAATAAATTATTTTTCTTTAAAATGTTGCTGCATAATAATGTAATAATTAGAGATGTACCGAAGTTTGGCTTCAGCCTCGGTATTCTGCCAAAATCTGGCATACGGCTTCGGCCTTGGACTTTGCCTTTGAGTGGCCGAATATATCAGTAAAATACATCTTTCATTCCTTTTGTTGCTTTGTAGTGAATTCAATCACTAATTGTCTTTAAACCTAGTGCCATTGGTAAAATGACTTTAATTCTATAGAAATATATTTTTTTGTTATGCTAAATGAGGTGGTAGTTAACTAACTGGTAGCTAAAAAGGTGGTAGTTAATGTATGAATTTAATAAAGAAAAACTGAAGTATTTTTTAAATTTATTTATTGAGATTTGCATTGCAATTTGGCCAGGTGGCAACGCTAGAGGGAAGTATAACATGATAATTTGAAAACTGCCTGGCATTCGCATAAGATGGAAGGGAAAAACCTCCCGTAGGCAGTATTTGAAAAATGTACATAACATATAATAATTATACGTATTGAATATAAAAATACATGAAACAAATTACATCATATAAAATTAAACAAGTTCATCAAGAATAAAAATAATATTATACATTAAGTAGAAATAGAAGTAACTAAAGTAAGATACATGGTATTTATCCATATAGTCGCATGTACAATGTTGCATGGAATATCATGACAGGAGATCATACAAGAAATCTACATACATATTGATTGTATCCTTTTTTTGAACGCTTTAACATTTTTCGGCATTGGAATGAGAACTTCTCCAGGTAAAGAATTCCATTCTCTAATACCTCTATTAACGAATGAATATTTCGCTATATCTGTTTTCTGCTCGCGTTCCTTGATTTTTAAACTATGATTTCCGCGTCCAACATAACTCGGAGTTTTAAACCTAGTACGCAGTTCAACCCAACCCTCTTCGGAATTACATGCCTTATACATTCCGGCTAATCTAGAAGACTTCCTTCTCGATTCTAATGATTCCCATTTCATATTAGCTATCATTTTACTTACACTTTCGGTTTTCCTGTGATTGCCGACTACGTACCTAGCCGCCTTTCTTTGCACGCCTTCGAGCTTTTTAGTAAGACCTGTTTCGTGGGGATCCCAAACATTCGTTCCATATTCTACTATCGGCCTGACCTGGGATTTGTACGCTTTTTCCTTGACACCCTTCCCACTTCGTTTTAGGTTCCTCATTACGAAATGAAGATTCCTATAAGCCTTCGCAACAATGTCCTCGATGTGTTTTCCCCATTTAAGATTTTCAGTCAGCCTAATACCTAGATATTTGCAATCGGAAACGACATTAATGTTTTCGTCATTTAGGGAGTATTTATGAAATATTTGAGACTTTCTTCTGGAAAACTTGATATGTTTACATTTTATGTGTATGTACAGTATAACAAAAAATGTGTCAAAGATACCTCTAAATAAGCTAGCTGTTTTTCAAATCTAGAATAGTTTGACATGGTTTTATTTATTTTTGTTATTCTGTTAATTAAATTTCAGGACTAACCCTGAGAAAACAAAGTTGACTGGAGCATTATGTGGATTAGGATGTGATCCAGAGACCAGGGTATCCCTTTTTCCAGACCATGATATGGAAATCACATTTGACACAGAAATTACTATCGAAGATCTCACCAATGTACAGTTTCATTGTATTTATTTATTTATTTATGCATTCAGAATATTTTATTTGAGATTAACTAGTAGCTATTCTCAATTCATCCCTTGCATTCATTTATTTATTATTATTTGCATGTATTTTAGGAAGATAAATTTCTTCTTTCAATGTTAATAGATGCTTATTTTCTCATGTCTGGTTATTTTGAATTTTTATTTTCATGAAAATTCTGACTATTTATCTATATTTTGAGGAATGTTTGCATTAATAAGCTTTGAGTAATATTTATTTCATTGAATTAATGTCTCATTTTTAGATTAATTCTCTTCGATACTGGATGAATTTTGCTCTTCATACAATGCCAGATGAAGAATTACCAGACACTGGTCCCCAGGATATTGAAAAATATCAGCAAAAAGTTAAAAGTTTTCTTTTCAAGTGAGTATAAGTTGTTGTGTGATTATTGTTATCTAGTGTCATGCTCTTATCATAAAATATTCTTATGTTGCTATTATTGGTTGATATGATATCCTAGCTCAAATATCTCTCCAGCCACATTCTGAAAAGGTAGCTTGCATTATTATCCTGCCAAATCATTAATACTTACAGACCTTGGGTTTTCAGAGACCTGAGTGTTGGAGTGCATTCAAAAAGTAAAATACATAATTTATCAATAAAGTAAAAATGAAATATTTTTATAAAAATCTTCAAATTTTTTCTCCTAAATTAATACTTCATGCATACCTAGAGAGTTAATATCTCTGGGGAGTACTCCATAAATCATCAAGAGAGAAGATCTTTTCTTGTATCTTGGGAGGTTATTGTATTGCCAACTCAAATTAATCAAACTATATTGAAATCAATAAAACTAACTGAATTTTACTTTCATATGCTGATATTCTGTATTATTCAAGTGCTATATTCATGAAAAAGAAAATGGTTCATTTTCATTTTGTTGCTAAGTTATGTATTTCACTTTTTGAATGCAATTCAATACTTGGCATTTTTTCTTTAAATCGTAATCATTGTCCAGTTTTGATTAATTCTTCACGAGAGTTGTAAATATTATTACTAGAAATTGATTTTAGGGTCTGGGATCCATGTCTGAACTCTATTGGTCTGCATGGGCTGGGTAAAGCTGGCAGTCTATTGGGCTTGGGCCTGAGTAAAGCTTGAAAGGAAGGAATTGTTTTAATCAAAACAGGTTTTTATTTCTTGCAANATTGGTTTATATGATATCCTAGCTCAAATATCTCTCCAGCCACATTCTGAAAAGGTAGCTTGCATTATTATAGGTGTAGATTTTTAAGCTTTGTAAATGGTCTTGATTGGGGACTTTTGCAAATTGTTTTGTTATGGATTAATTGACAGTGCAAACAATACTGAGAGGAATTTGTTGATCAAAGCCATCAAATTCTGTTTTGATATTCTACTCTGTCTTTTTTCACCTTTTATCAATCTATCCTTTGACTGTTTTCTTCTGAATTACTCTCTCCCTAAGCCATTTGATCTTGTTCTGAGATTAGACCCACAGTATATAAGATCTGCTTTTTTTTTTAATCATCGCCCAAAATAATGGCTCCCAGGTCTTATATGTAAATTTTTTGCATACATGAACATTTTGGTTGTTTCTGTGGTATTGAAGGTGTGATCAACATATTGAACAATGTTGATGGATTTTTTTATATGATTATAGCAAAATGTAGCATGAAAACTGAAAATTAAATGGAATTTTGCATTAACTTTTGAAAATGCTGTGAAAACTATTTTCTTTAGTTTGCCCTATAGTAATGCGTCTTAAAGGTCTTCAAATATTGTAATTGGAAATTTCTTATGTTTGATTCACAAGAGTTAGCAAATACCAAGTACTGGCTTGGGCTGATATAACATGTAAACTGGGCTCCCGGATAGCCAAGTGGCCAACGTGTTCAACTTCGGCGAAAGCGGATCCAGGTTCGATTCCCGGTGGGGGCCCACGTGCGAAATGACCAAAGCAGTCGAAGCACTTTTAACAATACTACTACTAACATGTAAACACAGGAATATGGATAGATTATGGAGATACTCAGTTTTTAAGGAATGATAATAGAATTGGCTCATAAATATATTCATTATTTAAACATTGATGCCTTCATTCTGTCACTGAAAGGTAATATTTTGTTATGATTATATTTGGACAGGTTGCTAGGAAGGAAGAGGAAGTCCCAGGAATTGCAAATAAACACTCGATCAATGTGTTGGGGGTTGATTGAACCACAGGATCTTGTAGACCCTGGTAGTACTCCATTAGATGAGAGGTCTTCATTTCCCCTTCATTGGGGTGTTAAGCTGGAAGTCCGAGCAGAACCAGATGAAGCTACCAAAGTACAACTTGAGCATATCAAGGAGCTGCACGCAATGGCCTCAGAGTGAGTTTTCAAATTATTTTTCATACTATTCATGTTAAATATTTTGATAAGTAATCCACAAGGAAAAAGGTGAAGGGAACTTTGCATGTTATGCATGCACCTAGGAAAAGTCACAAGGAAAAATGGACATGATAAAAGTCTGACTGAAAATGACAGGAAAAACAGCTTGATAATATGTTCTGGCTGGATAACTTAATCGGATAAAGCATTGCCTAGAAAGCTGAAGATTCCAGGTTTGAGTCCTGATCCTGTCAGACTTTTTTCATGTGTTTTATCCTTGTGATTGATAAGTAAACATAATCACTTTCCTGTGTTTTTAAAAATCAGTAAAAAATCAGCAGAAAAGGAAAGTCTTTTTGATGATGTCATGAGTTGGATGTTTTTAATTATTTCAAAAACTAGTTTAGATAAAATTAAAAAAGTTAATATAATTCTATCAAAAGTCATTTATAGTAGCCAACCAAATGATTTACCTTGTGTTATATTTGCATGTAGGTTTTTCTTAAATGTCTATGCCCTAAAATACAGCAAACGTTAGATTTTAAGTAACATTTATGAAGCAACCAAAACCACAAATGAAAGTATTATAATGGAAGATTATGTTCTTTAGATAGTTTTTCTTTTCTGTTGATGGATATTTTTTGCTATATTTCATCATATCTTTAATCTCTTTCACAAAATGTATGTCTATTTTAGGATTGGTCCATACCGTGAAACAAGCTGTGGTCTTTGTGGCATTCCTCTGCTTTCAACCTTAGAACTTCGTCTTCATTTAGAATCTGCAAGGCACAGGGATTTAGAAGAAGACTTGTTGCAACAATGCTAAGTTAATTGCAGACTTTCTTAACTTTATCAGCATCCATTTAATTTCAAATAATTTATTAATCTTAGAGTTTGGTCTACATTCATGGAAGGACATGCCACAGTTGACCAATTCTAAATTATTTTTATCATACCATCAGTTAAATGATGTTTATGTCATGACATAAAGCATTTTTTGTATTTTATCCAAAGTTCTCATTGTGGACCGAAATAATTTTACTGTGCAATTCTTTATCCTTAATTTCTTTATTTTTATTTGCAAAATTTTAGTTATGACTTAATCATTTCATGTGATGCTGCGTATATAGGAAGAACATTTTTATTTTTGTTGAGGATTTATTGGAAGGAAATCCTTAATTAGAGGTTTATAGTTCAAAATATGTGATAACTGGTATTTTAAGGGCGTTGAAAGTTAAATTATGTATTCTTTTGCTATTGTGTATTCTAAAAATCTATATTTAATTAAATGTTTATTTTTGGAAGATATTTTTTTTATTTAAACAGGTTATTATATACTGGTTATTTTAAACAGGTTTTTTTCTCTTTGTTTGTCAAAAGAAAATTCTGTATTATCAAACTAGTATCAATTTTATCTTAATTTTATTTCTAGGAAATATTCTCCACCTGAATAGGAATAGAATTTCTAAGAAATATTCTCAGCCTGAACACAAGTTTTTGAAAAATTTTCACTGATTTGGTATCACTAATGCAATCTTGTTATTAATGAAAATTAGGATGGTATCATTTGATCTACTTGATGACAAGTTCATCATGCATTACTTACAAAGCTTTTGAATTAGGATCTTTTAAGCTGGGAAACTTTGAATTACTTTAACCCATAATGTTTCATTTAGTTGAAACTTGTTGATTTGTAATCAATGTAACTGTACCATTTGCTAAAAATTTTCACGAGGTAAAAAAATGGGAGAGACCTCACCACATTCACATGAATCTTAAACAAGCCTAATTCTTAGACAAATATCCTTTTTTGGAACCATATTAAGGAAAAAATATTTTGAATTATAACCAATGATAGTTATAAATTATAAAATATGTAAGTGTTCAGTTTATCAATGTTTGATCTCTACAATTGTCAGGAAACTAGGATGTATTTGTAACTTTTCTCTAAATCCAATGCACCAACATTGTTATAAGTTATACCATACCATGATGGCATTGAAGCTTTTTACATTCCAATTTAGATAAATTATAACAAGGTGTACAAAGATTTTGTGGCTTGAGATATTGCTGGTGAAACTCGGTTAGGAATTTTTAGGTGGGTCCATTTTAGTATAACAGTGTGTGTCTGTTTAGAGACTAAATGATTATTTATATAAAAAATTTGGCTGAAAGATTACTCATTGTATATAAGCCTCACTCAGCCAGCTACCAAGCCTTCACTATTGCTGATGTAGAAATTTTAAGTTGTTTTCAGTTGTTTTATGACAGGTCTTTCTCTGTTGCAATTGAAATGAATTTGAAAAAAAATCCATTCATTCTGTACATTCAGTTAGTAATTTTTTTATTATTGTCATATCAAAATTACAAGTAATATTTTGAGCAAACCATTAAAATATAACTCTTATTTGCAAAATGTTATAGTTTTATGTACTTTCAACATATAAGTTGAAATGTATGCCTTCAAAAGCTTTTTTGAAAGAATTCCTTTCTTTTATATTAAGGCAAATCACCTTATTAAAGATAAGTGGAGTTTCACAAAGAATTGCAATGATTTGATACAACTAAATGTTTATTTTGAAGTGAGCTGTTCTATTTATAGCTTATTTGGCATTGTGATTCTTTTTTTGTGACTGATTCCAAGCGTCAATCTCTCTTTTTATGGCTTCTAGTTCTTTGCATGTTGTTCTACAGCATCCTCCAATATATCTTGCACCAAGAGCCAGCCATTTGCTCACATAGTCTTCCATAGGTTCTGATTGTTGTCCTTCCAGCCACCTAAGTAATATGAACAGAGAATAATGAAAGGACCAAATCAAGCAGGTTCAACATATCTTTAAAGGGATTGCAACAAAATTTTTAATCCTCTTCATAATCCATTCTATAACCTTGTTTTTGTTTTACGAATTGGTAATACAAACAGTCTCCCTTATCTAAGACAATGGGCAATGAATACATAGAAGTAATTCTTCAGCAGTTCTTACTGTGCTTCATAACTTTCTCATATCTCCACCATGACAATGTAAACACAGGAATATGGATAGATTATGGAGATACTCAGTTTTTAAGGAATGATAATAGAATTGGCTCATAAATATATTCATTATTTAAACATTGATGCCTTCATTCTGTCACTGAAAGGTAATATTTTGTTATGATTATATTTGGACAGGTTGCTAGGAAGGAAGAGGAAGTCCCAGGAATTGCAAATAAACACTCGATCAATGTGTTGGGGGTTGATTGAACCACAGGATCTTGTAGACCCTGGTAGTACTCCATTAGATGAGAGGTCTTCATTTCCCCTTCATTGGGGTGTTAAGCTGGAAGTCCGAGCAGAACCAGATGAAGCTACCAAAGTACAACTTGAGCATATCAAGGAGCTGCACGCAATGGCCTCAGAGTGAGTTTTCAAATTATTTTTCATACTATTCATGTTAAATATTTTGATAAGTAATCCACAAGGAAAAAGGTGAAGGGAACTTTGCATGTTATGCATGCACCTAGGAAAAGTCACAAGGAAAAATGGACATGATAAAAGTCTGACTGAAAATGACAGGAAAAACAGCTTGATAATATGTTCTGGCTGGATAACTTAATCGGATAAANCTGAAGATAAATTTTTTCAAGAAATTTAATGCAAAATAAGTTTTATTTAGAATTATTAGCCAAAAGATAATTTTATTCAAAGCTAAGCTGCTTTAAGAAAAGATCACTGGTTATTAGCCAGTCGCATGTGTTCAATTGTCCCACAATACTGGAATATAATCAATATCAAAAAAGTAACTTAGCCACAATTAAGGAAGATGTATGTTACATTCCTTCAATTCACAGGATGAAAAGAATCAAGATCTTTAACCCTTTTGCTGTCTGCCTCCATCATGGAATGATATATGAAAAATCTACTAAAGCTTTGGAGGGTTGAGATCTATTTAGGTATACCAACAAGTGTTTTCTAGTAGAACTTGAAATTCCAGTGAAATTTTATTGGGTAAATGTGAATTATCAGTGGAAATAAAGGATAAGTGTTCCACAAGCATACTAAATCTCATAGATAAGGGCAAGAATGGTGCTGATATGTAATTTCATGACTGTTTTTGAGCCATCCATAAATGCCAATTAGTTGGCCAACTGGGAGTTTAAGTATCAATCAGTGCATTCAATATACATACCCTTTCTCAGGATCCCAAATTTCTCCACTGTTAGGATACACAATCAGAGGAACGGATAGGGCAGGACTGCTGCTCATTTTCACAAGAAATGATGAGGCTAGCTTAGGACTAAGGCAGTTAGCACCAATGGCAATCAACTGCTTTCCACCAAGAGCACAACACTCCTCAACAACTGTCAGGATGTCATCACCATGTGAAGTTCTTTCCCCATCCTATGTGTTGTAATTCAGAGATTTTTTACTTGAAAGTTTCATATGTTCCCTAAAACTGATTGAATGATATTGCTTAATTAGATGATTTCATTTTCAATAAGAACTATAGAAGCATGACATTCCTTCAATCAAAAAATATCTGCACTGCGATACTTGTATTTACAAAAAATTGTAGTATGGTGAGACCAGAACAATCTGTAGTTCATTCTTACACTGAAAATTGGTAAAACATGCCATTCTTAGTAAATTACAGCCGAAGGACTTCTACAATTGAAGAAATTGAATAACTCATTCAAATTATTGACAAACAATAATAATAATAATGTCTTTATTTAGGCAAATTTTAGTCTAAGACCACTCCTACAATTAACATAGTAAAGATGAACACAAACAACCATGCCCTGACCAGAATTTGAACCCAGGACCTCAGTGTTACTAGGCTAGCTCACTAACTGCTACGCCACTGAGGCTGGCCTTGATAATAATAACTTAGATCTTGATAATGATATGATTGAACAAATTCACATTTACACTCAACCCTGTCCTATTTGCACTGAATGCATAAAATTAGTTATTTACTCAAATATTTTTTATCTCTGATATCTGGAGCAAATTATGCTTACATTTAAAATAATATTTCATGTGATAAGTTAAATATTAGCAGTACATATCTTACAACTTACCTGGGATGAAAATGATAACCATGCCATCGTGTATGGAAATTCCTTTGTGAGCAACTGCAGGAGAGCTTTAGCTTCTTCTAACGCAGGAATAGTTTCAATTGCAAGGAGGTCTACACCTGCACCCACCAGTGCCTTCATTCTTGGTCGGTGCCAATTTGCCATTTCTTCCATGCTTACCGTTTCAACATATTCTCCTCCATATTCTGAACCATCATGCAGTGATGCACCATAAGGTCCAACTGAGCCAGCAATCAAAGGATATTTGTTTGCTACAGAACTCTTTTCACTCGCTCCATTACCTAAAGAAGAGGAGAGTTGAGAAAAACCCAGAAAGAGAATGTTCACATGTTAAAATTACACATCATCCTGGTATTATTTTGCAATGGAAATTAATGGAAAAATTAAAATGGAAAAAATTGAGCTTACATCCGGGTTGGACAAGAGTGGGGTTCCTTGGATGCCAAGCACGAGGGACCCCAGTTTGAGGGGGCCTCAATTTATAAGGGTAACCTTTTTTGCAGTTAGCGAACTATATTTTCATGAAATTTTGTTACATTCAATATTTTTCTTTATTTATTGAAAACTATGAGGGTAAGTTATGAATTGAATTTAATCAATTTATGGAAACTTCAGAACTTTACTTTATAAATGCTCCTGTTTTACCAATTTTCATAATAAACGTTGATGATGTTAATGCTTATAGATACCTTGTCCTTTGCTGAATGAGTTTCAGAAAAAATTAATCTTACTCAAGCTTATCATTCTATCAAGAGGGTTGAAATACATCAAGAAAAATATCAATCGGAATAAGAGATAAAATAAATGATGCTGTGAAAGTAATTGGCAAAGGTCCAAAAGGGTAACGGAGGTAAAATATAGAAATAGAGGAATAATTTGACTTTTAGCTCGCTTATAAAGGAGTGCTTGAAATTTAAGTTAGTCCATTAAAAACTATTTGTCCATTTTGACCTAGGTGACTTTGGAGCTTAACCTTGGCTATGGGTTATTCAGGATCAACCTCAATCAAAAGAAAATTTACAGATTTAGGTTGTTTCTATTGCTAGCTAGAGCAAACAATTGTACCAATGATGTATTTACTTAACAACTTTGAATTAAAATTGTTACTTAAGTAAATCACAAAATATTATTAGACTTACTCATTGTGATTTTCTTTTCAATCTCCTCCTGATATAAATTGACAGCTTCTTTGGCACAATTAACAGAGTCCACAATGTAATTCAAAGCCTCAGCTTCAGAAACTTCAAGGTACTTCATAAAGCCATCAATACTTGCCTGGTAGCTATTTGTGGAGATTATCTCTGCTCCAGCTGTAAAGAAAATATTAGATATAAATTCTAATGTGCTGTTAAGTTCCCCAAATGAGCTATTTTATCAAAGTTAATTCATGACAATATTTTCCTTTCAATAAAATGCATCACAACATCAATTCTCAACTTATTAAATTCATGACATTAAGAGACAACAACTGAGTAAATTGTAAAGCATCTTTCATGCATAAATTAACAATTTTTCAAGATAAATTCTAAATTTATGTCTATTCACCTCTCAAGAAATCCAGGCTGGTTTTTACAACTGCTTCTCGGTCATTGGCAAGAAAGCGAGCTGTCCACAGTGGATCGCCATCTACTTTACAATCTACATGCAGACTCAGCTGAGATGCAAAGCTACCATCCAGAAGCAAGACCATGTGGTCATCATCTTCAGTAGCCATAATTGGAAATTTATTCAGCTTCGGTTTTACTTTATTCATGTTTCTTTACTCATCAGGTTATAATCCAGTCAAAATCCTGCAATCATTTAAACAGTAATTTCATTCCTAATTGGATGTTCTAGTCAAAAATTCTTGGTTATGATCTAAAGAACCTCTATAGAGGCAATTGAATAGAAAGTGAAAAGAATAACAGGTTGAAGGGAAAAATCAACAAATTAGGAAAATGTGCCCTCCGAACTGTTTCAGTTCTCTTTTCCATTCGCAAACAAAATTGTTTGGCCAAAGTGCCCTTTGATCCCAAAATCAAATAGAGTGCAGCAAGAAGAGTTAATGTTTGAACAGTCCAAAATGATTACTTCCTATCACTCTTAATTTCTAAACATGGAAAAGTTGCAATTGCAAGCAATAGTAACTTAAAAACTGCTAATAAATTAAATTGAGGATAAATTGAACCAGGCTGGATTAGTGGATATAAAAATGGCATAGAAAAACTCACAAAGGGAGAGAAAGCAATAATTGATTAAAGCAAAGAATGCTGTTTCTGAATAAAAATTAATGATGGCTCGGTGAACAGTTGGTAGAAGAGATGAATTTCGGAAACGGAAGAATTAAAAATTTCAAAACGTATTTGTACCAATTTTAGCAACCAAAATGTCCACGTTGAAGCAATCAACAAATGCACACAATATAAATTTTAACGGTCGAAATACGGCAATCATACAAAACATAACATACAACAAAGACTAATGCCATAACAAAATAACTAATAACAAAACTCAAGCCTCAATGATTTTGCTGTTGAAACCGCGAGAAACTGTGAGAAGGCACATACAAACAAGTTGGAGTTTAAAAATACGTGCGGGCAGATAACTTAGCAAGTAAATATAGTCAAGAGATATATTCCGGGTAAAGTCGGAATTCTCCGGCTTTTATTTCAGCTTTCACTACTGTTTAGCCGCAACATACTACTGGATGGCAGGTAAAATATACGTTACTAAATAATGTTACTTCTGGAATATTTTGCTACGATTTAATCTTACTTCCAAAAGTTTTCAGTCTACTCAAAGGAGCGGTGTTCTTTGGTTCTCAGTAAGATTTAAAATAAATAAATTCTCGAGTGCTTATTGTATTTTTGTTGAATTAAAAACTGATAGTATCGGTTTCATTCTATTACCACTATTCTAAGCGAATAATAAGTAAGTTAATTGATATGAAACAATTTAAACCGTGATTTGTGAAATCTTCACATAGAAAGGAAATTTTTCGACAGATTAGCTGGTATCTGCAAAATTCAAACGCACCTCAATGGCCAGTTACCAACTAGTTGATGATTGAAATTTCGCGTCACTTGTAAGTGATATCCCTTCGCGCGATGGGCGTATATACCAGTGATTCGGGGATTTCTCATCTCCACTCACAATCCACTTTGGGCAATCCTCGGTGTTGGAATGATATTCAGATTTAGGCCGAAAAGGTGAACAGGAAAACAATGATACATTCCAATCTCTTTGGAATGTAATATTGAAAAAAGAAATTTTCTTTAAAGAAATGGCAATGAATGGTGAATATTAAGGCACAAGAACCTACCGAAAGTAAGAACACACAGATGTTGGACATGATCATGTTGTGATCTTGTGCCTTACGTGCCTTATTTCTATCATTTGCAGCCCAATTTGCCTGTGTTGAACGCTAACGTAATCGGTAAATTCGCGCTATTGAAAGGTAACAAGGAATTCGTGTACATCATCCTTTAAAATTTAACATTTAAATTAATAAAATGCCATAATTTTATCAAATTAAATTAGAAGCAAAATCTTATTGACTCACGATCAGGTAAAAACTCAATTTTTCAAGTCTTTACAGATAATACACCTTTACGTCTAGAATCTCGACACCAAAATTTTCACACGAATGAAGAAAAACATCATATTCTAAAAATTAAACAGACTTTTCATAATATTAAACTGTGGTAATGATACTTTTTTATTGTACAATTGAAATCGGTCATATAGTGGTTTTTGTCCGTATTACCCCCGGTATGTAATAGCAGCCGTTGGAACTATAGGGTAGGGTTTTGCATGACTCGGGGTCGAGATGGTTTCTAGCCGTCAAAAGGGTTTTCACGCAAAGTATGCATAACGTAGTGGTAGACGTTATATAGTTCCAGCGGCGCCTCAAGCCGAGGAAACAAATATCTTAATTTTTCCTTTAATAACGACAATATAATGTGAGGAGGGAAAGGAGACATTTTGATCAGCTTCTCCGACTTTGAAATCTTGTCGCGATGAGGGGGAGATGACGGAGTAGTTTATTAACTATACCGCCAAGCACTAGGCAATGTTAACTTAAATAGCCAATGCAGCGCATGATACAGCGATCTTTCATGACCGCGCGCTAATTCAAACAGCAGTGTTTACTATCCACACAAGAACTGACTCGAGATTTTCAAAGAAATTAAACTACCTGCATTGAAAATGTACAGGAATGTAGCAAGAAAAACTCGTTTACGTAAATTATTCTCAGCTGTTAAAAAATCACTCCCTTTTAAACATTACAATATAATCACCTTAAATTAAACCGATTAAGCCATAGAAAAACGAGCAAAATATATATGAATCATAATTATACGTCTCGAGAAACGCATGTAACTCGAGCTATTGCATAAGGCTGGAAATTGACCTTATTTTTGAGAATCACCCCAAATTTAATTCATCAGCTCAGAAAAAATGTTAAACTCAACATGAACTTTGGCGACCACTAGAAGTCGAGAAAAAACGAATCAACTCTGAAAAATAATTAGTTTCTTCATAAACGAAGATCAAAACAAGAATTGAATGTGTAAATAAATTTTATTCAATTTCTAATAATATTTTTAGTTTTAGTAGTAGAGTTTTAAGTTCAATAATATTAAGAATTCTTTAGTTGCAAAAATTACAAAATTATTAACTATTTTTGATGAAGGTCTGATTAATGATCTTGGGCACGCCAAAATTTTGTAGTGTTAGACGTAAAATAATTTCTAAATGTAATTTACTTCTTGAATATAAGATTTACAATCGATTTCAAGGAATCAAAACGTACCCCTAGGATGCAGTAAGAAAAGACTGTACAAATCAAATATGTGGCGAGGATAGTCAGCCCCGACTTACTCTGGAGTTGTACCGGTTGGACAAGACGACTGCAATGACTCCAACTTGCGCGAATGGAAATCACTATACGTTTGTTCAGTTTGTGTACGTAAACACATCAGTAAATCACGTCTTCAAGTGGGAAAAAATTCCGCTAGACCGCAGTGCCCTCATGCGACGACAAGGACGAGAATGAAGCAGTAAGTCACGTGACTTATTTCGACCCATCGTCCGCGCTGAACAATTTTAAGCGGGATTTTCTGAGTGGCACTACAAATATTTCATGGAATGAATCGTAAATTTCGGAAAAAAACATTATGATTCTAAGAATCTTGAAGATTTGAAGGTATTTCATTGGCTTCTTGATAAATTATACTAATGCTCTTCGTAAAACTCGAAAGTTGAAAAGCGTTTGAAAGGCCTCAGAATGAGACTACTCTCAATTTTGATTTTATTGAGCATTTTTAGAGAATCCTTGAAGACCTCAGTAAGAGTGAGAACCATTTGAATGATAATCATATTTATCGATGTTCACTTTCAATTCTAGAACGGAAAATATTTATTTATACATTGAATTAGAGAGAGCAGTTGTGCCACAATGGTGGAGAGTTTCTTTTGTGAAAGCGTTAATCATCGACTAATATTATTATTCTTACCTTTAAAATTGAGGACCAATTCCCATCTTGCAAGTAATAAAAATCTCGTGTTTCTTTAAGATTATTAGGAAGAAGAAGTTCATTGATTATTAAAAACTTGCACCATTTGTCATTTAGCTGAGAATGTCTTAGCGAAGTCTAACACCATCTACCTGATCTCCTCTGTCTCACGCTCCTATTAAATCTTGTTATATCCCTAACATTTGCTACTTGCACATGAAACCTTTCCATAGTCTGTGTGGTTATTTATTTTCTTCTTTTATTGCTAGTTGAAGTTTATTCTGAAAAGTCAGTTCATGAAGTTTATTTTGAGTTAACACGAAATATCATATGAAATAAATGATTCCTCATTTCATGGTAACTTTACAATCAAATTCCTTTTTCTGCTCTTATCCAAGTCTGATGGCTCATTTTTCATTAAACATCAACTCTTAACCATTAGTTTTTATATGATTAGAAAGTACATAAACATGTCTCTCTTTATGTATTATGCTTCTTTTATGCTAATATTTAATCAGATATAGCGTATAATGTGACCACTCTAGCACTTCTTTAAAGCCTTTTTGATGCAAAAAATACAATAACCGGATAACTTCTCTCAGTGAATCTCATATTAAAAGAAAGCCTTTTTGATGCAAAAGATGGAAGTTAAGGCAAGTGTTTGTCTCTTTTACAGGTTATCAAGGGTCTATTTTTTCATTGTTGAATATAGTGATACTTGTGTGTTAACTAAGCTCTTTTTTAGTCTAATACCTCTCAGTTATTTGCATCAAATCCTTATGTATACACCGAAAGACTTGCCATAATTATGACTCCTATTCACAATTATTTATCCACTTCTCAACATGGTTCACTCTACTTTTCATCAATTATTTTAAATAAATTTCATGAAAACCTTGACTATAAGGGCTGTACAGTTATTCAAAATGTTTTTTGTTAAAATAGAATTACAATTGTGCCAACTTTCTTTGTGAAAGATTTAAATGTAACATAATTTTAGACATAACTTACCAATTACTTATTATTGTATTTTGAGAGCATCCATCTTACTTTATAACTAACATATCAAAATTAATTCAGATTAGATTTTGAGACATTTAGCTGCAAGCTATAGAAAAGCAATAATCCTTGCCACATTAAAATTAAACATATTCTTTATGAAAGTAGTAAACAAGGTATAATGAAGGGTTTAAGATGTTGTTCGAATCCATAATAAAAATTTAGCTTGATGCCATATGGAGTAATGGCAAGTAAAGCAAGTCAAGCCTGCACTTCTTTAAAATAAAAGCTTGTTTAATATACCCTTCTCTTAGCAGGTATATTAATTAAATCAATTCTGTCTGGCCTTGAAAGCACAGCAATTCTCTGTGTCTTTTGTTTATCAATCAAAAATCATGCTGTCACTTTGTGGAATTTTGATGACATTACAAGGAATTTTGAACAACAAAGAAAAATTGTTTACTAATCCACAATATAATATTTTGGCAACTAGTTTAGGCTAGTTATAACAATCTTCATCGTGCTTAAAGATGGCTATAACTAGCAAAAACTAGTTGCCAACAAATTATATTGAGGATTAGTAAACATAATTTTTCTTTGTTGCTCAAAATCGTTTTTTATTCAACAATTCCCTGTGATTTATCAGTCAAGCATGTGTTTTTCAGACTACTCTACAACCACATCACCTTTTCTGGTCTCCTTTCTTAAGGTACGTATTTCACATCCAAGCAGAAAAACATTCCATGGTAAGGTTTTTACCAATCCTTGTCTGATTCCTTTATAAAGACCTTTCCCTTTGCTTCATGGAAGCTTCTGTGGCTTCTGCTATTTTTTTCTGACATTATCTGTGCATCTTCCATCTCCTAGAAAGAACTCTCACTAGGTGTCAATTTAATGTGAAATAATTTCCATCAGTTAGTATTTTAGGTGTTAGGATAACTTTGTTTCTACTTTATGTTTTTATGAACATTCATCATGGATGTAGTCTATCAGTCCTTAAGCTTTTGGCCAAAATTACTGTCTTGTCAACAAAATTTGATACATCATTACTCTACTGGCAACTATTATGCCCTTTCTTCTATTTCAGGAGACCCCTCTAAAGATGTATTGACTGTACGCTATTTACTTAAATCTTATGATATCTTTGTTGCCATTATTTGGTTATGGTCAGTATCTCCATTGTTACTATGGTAAGTTTTTATGATTTTCATTCCATAAATTTCTCATTTGTTACTGTTACAGTCAGTCTGGTTTTTTACTATGCAGTCCTTATTGTTTCTTGGTATTGTTCATTTATGAAGCTTATCGTAGGTAAAGATCATGTATTTGTGAATAATAAATTATCTAAATACAATTGTTGAATAATTTATCTCCCCTTTAATTCCTCAAGTCTAACAATAAGCAAAGTTTTCCTATTCCATTCTACCAAAGCAATGATATCCTCATGGTTGATCTTTTTCAATTGTTCTAATTTTGCTTACACTTGAATAAATTGCTTCTGCTTTCAAATGTTAGGGGAGCTATTTACTCAGGGAAACATCATGTAGTCATTATATGCTATAATGTTAAGCATTCTGATGTAATTCATTCTTAATATTTATACTTACTATATATAATATTTTACTTACTTTATATTATCCATTTGTAACTTTGAATTGTTATAAAATTATAATCTTTAATCATTTTAGTATTTCTGTTGAAAGTTACCCAACTTTGAACTCTTATGCTCCATATTAACATTAGTGTTAAATCAAATTTTGGTTTCTTTCCATGAATTTGTAGTGTCTCAGTCCTATTCTAGGGATTTGGGACCTTTTTTTATTCATATTCATAATCCTATGAAGAAATTTAATTGCAAAAATCAATTTATTAGAAAGCCATGACTAAGATTTTTGACTTTGTGGGGAGTAAAAGAGGGACAGATTGGTTCATAGCACAATAACTTGCGTACCAATGAACTACTATTATAGGGCAAAAATGTCTACTACATCTCTGTGATATGTACACTTATGTAATGTATTTTATTGAAACTAATGTTCATGTTATGAAAATATTCCAACTCTTCAGGAAGATATTCACTTATTAAAAAATAAAGTAAAATAATAACATTTATTATTGTTTATTATATGTATATATTGTCAGTATTCTTAGGCTATTAGCATGGAAGAATAAAATATGTGGATGGTTTTAATTAATAGGAATTACATAATGTATTATTGTTGATCAACATTTGTTTATTTCCTTTAGTTTGATGAATTTAGTTCACATAGTTGGCTTTATAAGTCAGTACATGAAATATCTTTACTTTGAATCTAATATCTTGTGATGGTTCCACTATTTCATCTCTTGCTTCAAGGTTTCTTGATTTTTTACTAATCTTTGACTTTTAGTTTTGGAGGAATGTTTGATTATTTATTCTCAATGCTATTAATTAATTCACAGCTTATTTATTTCCCTTAACTTTTGTCTTTTAGAAAATATCTTAGTCAACAGTATTGTAAGAAATCAACTGAAAAGGTGAAATATTTTTTTTCTTTTTAGATGGTTTGATAGTGCCTATAAGAATTGCAATAGTGGAATGCTGGAGTTGCTTCCAAAATACAATCATATTTTATGTGAGGTCAGGGTTGTAAGTATCTAGGATACTTTCTTAGATTTAAATTTCTTCAAAATTAAGATTTAAAATATATCGAATGTATTTATTTAATACTAGAGAAAAAATTAGAAAAGTAAATAAATCTTGATATGTGATGTTTTCGATTCAATTTCATTTTTCATAATAATTGTCAAATGGAAAGTTTTCAAGTTCGGTTGCTTTTAATTAATCTTATAGTGGTTATTTGTATTTTTTTCGTTTATGAGGATGAAAGCGTAAGTTAAATAACTCGAAGGAAAATAGTCAATCCTTCCTTCCTGTAAAGTAAAGAAAACGGATGGGTCCCAATGAATGTAATGAAAGCTAAGCTAAAGTGTTCGTTTTGAATTGCTATGCTTTGCGATACTTGAGCTTGTTCTATTTTTGAGAGAAATAAGAAGAAATTTGTGAGCGATGAGTCAAATCGCGTTTAACCGAATGAGATACTAGTTAATCTCAAAACAGTGAAAATATAGGGTGTGTGCAGAAACACGTCAGTCAAGCACCTGTTAATTCGTGAATAACTGTACTGCGGTTAGGCCCGACTTTAAACTTTCGAAACCTGCCTTTAGATAATTCAGCGAGTTAATTTAATTATTTAGAAATTCCATTCGCCTAGCCTAGCTGAAATGCCTTTCGCTGTTCCTTCTGTTGGAGTGGTCGCTGGTTCGACTCACGCCGAATCCCATTTTCCCCATTAAGGGTTGGCGTCAGGAAGAGCGTCCGGAAAATAGTTTCCAAAAACAAAATTCAACTTCATTATCAGCTGAAATCGTTAGTGGTAGAAATAATAAGGCGAGAAAGATAACGAAATGCAATTATTTAAACAGTTCTCTCATAGTGACAGGCATGATTTCTTTTATTCTGTGAAACAATGGTAATTTTAATGAAGCCCTTGTAGATGACTTCCATGCATGGCCAACCCAAGCGGTTGTTCTCGTTGCCCGGAAAGATTAGGCTGCCGAATAGATAAGATAAAAATTATTTTGGATGCAACTTGTACTCTTAACTTCAATGCTATTTAGTTATAATTTATTATCATTTTTCATAATTTTTATAATTTAATCAAATTAAGACCTATCTTGCATGTAAATATTCAATTAGCAATGAAAAATACGTTAGCCGCATACGTAAAATATACAATGTTCGATCCTAAACTCCGTATATTTTACATACACGTACATTTGAAAATTTAGCGAACTATGAAGTCGTTATTTCCTGAATAGTTCGCATAAAATAGCAGCCTACTGAAGCTCCAGTTTTAATTTTTTTACTACATATAAGCTTTGTAAATATATTTTGTCATGCGATTTTATTTAATTTTATTCCAAAAGGTTTCCCTGTTGAAATATATATGAATTAGTTATGAACCGAAATTAAACAGTTCATTGTGGTTGACGATCCTATACGTTCCCTTAATAGTAAAATTGTTCTTTGGAAAGCTAAATTCTTATTTTCAGTCAAAGCCTTTTTCCCGTGGAAATATACTCTGTACTGATAAATTCTATATGTAAACATTGCCTTGGGTCAGCGATGAGATGAGTATTTTTCCGTTACTATTGTGATCGATAGCGATTTTCTTAACTTTGGAAGAAAGTCAAATAAATTTGATAATGACATACGGAAGATTCCATTGAAACATCCTCCCATTCTTAAAGTTTCATAAATGCCGGAAACTGGAGATTTCCCGATTATCGTTTAAAATTTCAGAAAAACGCCTTCAGTACGACTGAAATAGAAATGCCTTCGATGTCAAACGAGAAGTCGACAAAATCGAAGTCTTTACTTTCCTTAAAAAGTTGTTGTTCGTAGGTTGTGGAAAGATAACGAAATTTAATGTCGATTAGGATTAAATTAGAGGTGGGTAATTATTTTAGCGGCGCATAGTCCTAAAAAGTGCTAATTACATTAATTGGCGATTACAATCGCTGGAACTAAATAAATCAGAATCCAAAACAGTAATCGTTGAGAAGGCAGTAAAACTTCGTTTATTTTCCACTTAATGGTTATGGCTAAAGATCCTTAGGTTCAGAGGAGATATATACCGAGTCAAATTATGCATTAAAACATCAAAGTGAAACTTACTAAGCCGTACAGGCCAACAGGTGTATGGTATACAGGTGCATGTATATTTGATTCCCGTGTCTGGATAAATGACTGGCTAGGGGAAAGTATGGCATAATCCATCATAATATATATTATACATAGTAGTGAAGGGCTCTAAATACGTGTTTCGTACAACATCTGGGATCAAATGCAAACGTCTTATGAATAAATAACAGGTGTGTTCGGATCATTATCCTCTAGCTTTATGCTTTCTTGAACGGTGCCATTTATGCAAGCCTAGCGGTGAAGTACAGAGATTTGCTAAAAATATCCATGGTTTACACCTCATCATTTTTAGACTTAAATAGGTTCGTGGTCATGCTGAGGGGAAAGGAAGGATGGCAGAAGCGTAAGAGCTGCTTTCTATTTTTTGCCACGACATTATTTTCTGTGTAACGCTGATCAAGATGAGATTAGTCTCGAATGGAAGGTAACTTTATTGACAACAATTCCATTCTCGCGGCTTGGAGGGGTCACCTTTAGCTAAGAACTTCAAGCGACTAATGCTCTGAGTGAGTTCTTTGATTACAGAGAATTAAAGGAGCACGATACTCGGCGGAAAGGCAATGATAATATCGTGTAATGAATGGTGTAATTTTTTTGAAAATTATGGGTAAATGAGAAATCAGAGTATAGGAATAAAAGGCAGTGAATGACAAACCTAAAAGTAGGTGGAGGAGTAATGAAAAGGTTTATTGCGTCACCGAAAGAAAATTCTGGAAGGAAACTATTCGAATTTTCGAGAATAATTCCATGTGTATGACTCTTAATTTTTGTGTGTGATGTTTGGCCCTTCGAGAAAATAACAGCTAAATGTCAAAAATCATCCTATTCTAAGGCTCACTATTTAAAAGTAAAAAATGAGGACTGTGTAAATTAATATATAAATTAATAACCAGAGAAAAAATTAGAAAAGTAAATAAATCTTGATATGTGATGTTTTCGATTCAATTTCATTTTTCATAATAATTGTCAAATGGAAAGTTTTCAAGTTCGGTTGCTTTTAATTAATCTTATAGTGGTTATTTGTATTTTTTTCGTTTATGAGGATGAAAGCGTAAGTTAAATAACTCGAAGGAAAATAGTCAATCCTTCCTTCCTGTAAAGTAAAGAAAACGGATGGGTCCCAATGAATGTAATGAAAGCTAAGCTAAAGTGTTCGTTTTGAATTGCTATGCTTTGCGATACTTGAGCTTGTTCTATTTTTGAGAGAAATAAGAAGAAATTTGTGAGCGATGAGTCAAATCGCGTTTAACCGAATGAGATACTAGTTAATCTCAAAACAGTGAAAATATAGGGTGTGTAGAAACACGTAAATCAAGCACCTGTTAATTCGTTAATAACTGTACTGCGGTTAGGCCCGACTTTAAACTTTCGAAACCTGCCTTTAGATAATTCAGCGAGTTAATTTAATTATTTAGAAATTCCATTCGCCTAGCCTAGCTGAAATGCCTTTCGCTGTTCCTTCTGTTGGAGTGGTCGCTGGTTCGACTCACGCCGAATCCCATTTTCCCCATTAAGGGTTGGCGTCAGGAAGAGCGTCCGGAAAATAGTTTCCAAAAACAAAATTCATCTTCATTATCAGCTGAAATCGTTAGTGGTAGAAATAATAAGGCGAGAAAGATAACGAAATGCAATTATTTAAACAGTTCTCTCATAGTGACAGGCATGATTTCTTTTATTCTGTAAAACAATGGTAATTTTAATGAAGCCCTTGTAGATGACTTCCATGCATGGCCAACCCAAGCGGTTGTTCTCGTTGCCCGGAAAGATTAGGCTGCCGAATAGATAAGATAAAAATTATTTTGGATGCAACTTGTACTCTTAACTTCAATGCTATTTAGTTATAATTTATTATCATTTTTCATAATTTTTATAATTTAATCAAATTAAGACCTATCTTGCATGTAAATATTCAATTAGCAATGAAAAATACGTTAGCCGCATACGTAAAATATACAATGTTCGATCCTAAACTCCGTATATTTTACATAC
>KZ308124.1:1566495-1607663 GCA_000376725.2 Ladona fulva | reverse complement strand
GGTAAGTAAAATTTGTAATAATGACCTATAACAACCGCCCATAAAAATATAGAACGTATAACAACCATTATAATATATCGACTGTAAATTTCAAAGTATGGAAACGAGAATCTGATTGACCTTGGGACGATTTTTTTATTTTTTGTTTCATTTTAGATAATTACTGTGGAAATTGGGATTATTTACTAATTTTAAATAATATCATGGCGTCAGTCTATGAAGGAAGTTCTTGAGCAATGCTCAGGAAAAAATTTGTGTAACATCCCGAGGAATTTGTTAACCGCGTATATTTGCTAACTGATAAGGGAGTTGATATTTAGACTTGCGCTATCTACAGAAAATTTGAAGGGCAAACACTTACTACTTTTACTATCGAAATAGCTATTGTTGGCATGCGATTTGTGCCTCCGCTGGTAAATATTATTTTGAACTTCAGTTTACACTTGGGCGGTTTTTCGAGTGCTAGCGGAAAGGACGTGGAGCTTCCAAGGTCATATTTTAATCTCCGAACTGATGAGTGACTCCTTTTATCCGCGAAGGAGTGCCTTCATGCATTTTGATCGCATTTTGGCAATTATTTTTCCTCGAAGGCTGAACTAGAAGAATACGAAAATGAGGCTACATTAATTTTCAAGGATGTCATGGATTCGCGCGAAATGAAAATTCATTTATTTTACAGATGATTTGATAGGGACCGTTGAGCTAAAGATTACTTTCTGGACTTAACGAAGAGTGAGATTATTACCCAAGGATGAACAGATGTGCAAAAATAGCGACATGGCTGGGTTAGATTACGTGTATATAGATAGATTCTACCTTACATTTCTCATATGTATTAGTTATTGCGTTAAATATTTACCAGTTTAACAAACATTAGTTTGAGATAAAATTATTAAAGCATTGTACTGTATATTTATATATGCCTAGTTATTCCACTAATTGTACATCGAAATTAACTAAAGCTGATGTTTTAACTTAACTTTTGTCTCAAATATTAGTTTTTCCCTAAAATGGAGCGTCGAATTGGACATTAAAACGCCATCTTCCAGTTAAGACCCGGAATAAAATAAATTGGAATTGTAAATTATGCCAAGAAATCTCTGCTGAGCTACTTTCCAGCGTCGAATTCTCAAATCTCTCTTATGCTTAAACGTTAATAAAACAGAACATTACGGTATGAGAAATTGATTTGGCAAGTTCAAAGTGATCAACTTATTTCCTATTCTATTAAAATTGTTCTTTGGAAAGCTAAATTCTTATTTTCAGTCAAAGCCTTTTTCCCGTGGAAATATACTCTGTACTGATAAATTCTATATGTAAACATTGCCTTGGGTCAGCGATGAGATGAGTATTTTTCCGTTACTATTGTGATCGATAGCGATTTTCTTAACTTTGGAAGAAAGTCAAATAAATTTGATAATGACATACGGAAGATTCCNTCTCAAATCTCTCTTATGCTTAAACGTTAATAAAACAGAACATTACGGTATGAGAAATTGATTTGGCAAGTTCAAAGTGATCAACTTATTTCCTATTCTATTATTTTGCTGAATTTCCTCATCTGGCATTAACAGTTCAGTATGCGCCTTTTATTCTTTTTTTGGCAACGTTCTTTACCGCTTTGTCATCTACGTTACTGATGAAGCTACCTCATTAGCATCGAAATATATGGAGATGATGTTCAAATTCCTCATGGATTTTGAATTCACATGCTAAAAACGTGACGACCTGAAGTAGTTGTAGATTTTTTCTTCTGAATGAGCTCACTTTTTGTTAATCAATAGTCCTGAGACGTCCTTCCACAAGCAGCTTGTTGTGCCACATACCATTGGAAGGTAACAGGTTCACTGCGGATATCTCCATTTCCAATGCATTTATCGCTCCAATGGTGTAGTGATCGGCGGTGAACGTGTTAATTGTCGCAGCCATTACAATCGACCTTATCTCAATTCGGCTCGCATTTATGGTTTACATTTTATATCTGGCTTTTAATAGTCCTCCATTAAAATTTCCTCTAGAAGCTTCTCTAATTTATTTTATCGGAAAGTTAGAACAAATGATGATAAAACATTCTCTTTTAATACTAAAAGTAACATCTGAATTTTCTCCTGGTTTAACGTTAAGGAAGCAAAATTAGAGGACGGACAATTCTCCAAACAGGCTATGAACGAGTTATCTGTGTATTCTATCAGATATGTTTATCTTGCTTAAACCATGAGTTCTTAGAAGACTCAGAACAGGCGATGAAAGTATCGATATCGGCTTTATGTATGCACGTCGATTTTTCGTGATCCCGGAGAGAATATTACATCGAGAATTCCTTGAAATTTTTGTTACTTCCCGTACTTTATAAAAGACGATTCTTTCCGAATTACAGGAACGCAAAATAAGCGAATTTTATTTCAAGTTAAATATAAAATTATAATAGTATTTAAAGCATCATCGATTGCATAAATTACTTGAAATGAGCAGCTTCGAGGCATCAGGTGCTGACGATATCATACATTTATTAGTTGTTTCCTTTGACTTTGCGGTAAAGCAAATTAATCTCCAATAATGAGCCAAATGCATTAATTGCAAGATAGTTTCCCTCATTAATTCACGGGTTTATTAGCGTTATTAATGGTTGCGAAGGTTGGTAGATTGGTTTATTTTTGTAAACACACGGAAAGTTAAACCAATCTTCATCTACACGTAGCCTGTCTTTTTCTTTGACTTTCGGGGAGTAGTAATAGTTGTACGTACCATAAATAACGTTATATTGTTATGGTGACTTAAGCTTATGATTCTGGTGAGTATCCAACGTAGTTATATAACATTTTCCACCCATACAGAAACATTTATTGTATGATAATTCACCTATCGGCGTGTTATAATTTGTAGGAACCATTAGAAATGTTTGAGTATAATTATTAGCTTACTAGAGATATGTTATATATTTCTTTCCTAAACCATATTCTTTCTCACTGTGGTTCACCATAACTGTGAGCATTAAAATATTTATATTTAAGCTACTAATGTGATTATTGTTTAATAAATGTATAAGTGATTCTATATCTAAAAGTATCTTTGTCTATCTGTAGAAGAAGTATTTAGGAAGGTGTTGAACGTTTAGGTAAAGTTTTTCCGTTTGAAATCCATTTTAATATTATGAGCCTCATTGTAATTGACAAAATAGACGGCTTAAAGAAACATGGATGAATCTACAACTGGGTTTGTGGAAATTCAACATGATTTTTAGCTATGTATTTGACAACACTGCCTCTTAGTACATTTAAAACGCGATCTTTGTTCCAAAATAATTGTACGATAAATATTTTACCGACTAGCTCTAAAGTTTACTTAGATGTTTCTTTAGATCCCTTTCTGCTGACCAATTTTAGAGCTCAGAGAAAGATTACATTCCGCGTATGATCTCAAGAAAATGAGTCTTCCGGTAAGCAATTAGATTTGAGGGTGAAATAATGAAATTTAATGGGAGAGGAAGATAACCAAGTTTCCTGATGACGGAAAGGCAAAAGTGAAAGCAGCGTTTTTGATTCTCCTTCATAGCTCTGACATGTATCTGATTTTAGTGTTCCATTAACTTTACCAATTATTATCCAAGGAAATAACTACAATTATATTTCAAGTTTTCAACGAGGTCTGATTTATAGCGTCTTATTTGTTTTTGATGCAGATTGATTTTATTTTCATTCATTTCATGTTTCAGTTCATTATTGATTTTTACTATAAAATAAATATTGTGTCAACCACAAACGTCAGAATTAATACCATGTATTTGCGAAGAATGCAATTCGCTCCAAAATGGATCTCCGTTAACGAAGCCTTTATCTGAAACAAATATTCACTTCCTATTAAGAAGACATTAAAAATATTTATAATTTTTATATATTATCATAACATATCGAATAACATTTTCAAAGTAACGTCAAGTGCTCTAGCGTCAAATTGATATCCTTGAATTTTATCGCTTCGATGTCTTAAAGGTAAAAATGGTATTGATTTTCCCCTAGAAGAGATGTATTTTCAAAAGTTTACATGGATTTCATACAAATCCAGTGTAAAAATATTTGTCGCCAGCTAGGAGAAGAATCTATTTGGAAAGCAAAGAATTAGAGGCTTGGTGTCCTTGGTGTTTACACGCATGCCCCGGTGAATATTTCCTTGTATGCCCTCTTTTCTGGTGTAAAGAAAGGAATATTCTGAATGTAGATTTGTCGAGGATAAAAAATGAATTCGTAACCAATGTTAACAGCAGCGGGTCTTTAACTTATATGCAGCAAAACACAAACTTTTTTTCTCAGTTTCCTTTGGAAAGTACCGCTTCTTATTCCATTTGGCAGGTTAAGGAATAGCTTTGATTCGTGTAGACACGTTTTGGTCGATCAGTCCAAATATTAATCGTTTCCTCTGTAAGTTTCAATTTAGAACAAACATTTTTAGGCTGACTGTCTCTTTAATTTTGGTACTTTTTATGATTTCGTTTGCTTTGTAAAATTTGTATGTATATATTGCTGATCAATGTATAAAATTGCTCTGGATTGCAGCCAACGTGTTCGCAGTATATGTGGCAGATTGGTCTCGCTTGAAAGGAAACAGTTGAAATTAATATTTTCCTCCCCCAGCAGTTTTTCTACATAAGCCCGCTAAATTCCGAAAATGACAGTTTTTTAGTGTACATGCATACATAGGAGACTCGTGTAGCATTGGGTTATACTAGCGTACTTCCTCGAGAAACGATCAGTCAAGTTTCAGATCAGCGAAAAAAATTTTCGCCAAGCTATTAAGTTTTTGATTTCGGACATTTTTTGCAAAAATCGGCAACATGGGTTGAATGGTTATAACTTTTGAATGGAATACGTTAGAGATCTTGTCATTTTGTTCATTGTTAGGAATTGAATGCTCCTTTAGAAGTATATGTATTCGTGATAGTAGTACCACATGTCATTTAGAAGAATGTTTAAATTTAAAATAAATGGTTTAATACAACAATCGACGGCTTTTCCCAAAATTTATGGGAATTACATTATGCTCTGTATACAGAGAAATAGACATGGTATTATTTTTTTGAGTTCAAGAAACATCTCGGGCTAACTGCGCTTTTTAGAAAGGCTTCTGTTACGTGATAGAAATCTTCGTTAAAAATAAGTGTTATCTTTAGGAAAAACTTTCATCAAGTCCGCAAATGATTCCATTTGTCACCGGAATTTATTTTGTGACACCACGGTCGTCCCTCGTTAAATTCTCGCGGCTTGAGATGATTACTTCCGCTTGTTAACCTCCCTTCCCGTGCAGATGAATTCCCTGTTATCGTGATCGACTGCTCCGAGGCTGATGTAACCCCTTTCCTTCGTGTCTATTCCACTGTCAACCCACAGAACACCTGTGGTAAAATCCGCAACAGGTTAATCGATTACCTTCCAAGGCTCGTTCTAATACGATTTCTGTATCCCTGTTCTTGCCTCGTGCGGCCATCGCCTTTTAAAGCTATTTCTCAGCCGCAAAAGGAAATGGTAAACCCTGCTCTGTGTCGAGACGCAACGAAAGATATCGCAAAACTTCCTTCAGATGAGTATCAGATTCTGAAATGCGACAGCTTTTCTTAGCTTAAATTAGAGCTTCCACGTTAAATAGGAAAAATAGGTGGAAACTTAAGGTCGCGTGCTCGTTACTTTTCACATAAACAGAGTAAGTACTGGAGGAAATTGGATATTTTTGAAGGGAAGTTTCATTTCTATTTCATAGTGAAGTGAAAATTAGATTCCCACGTACAGGAGAGTTTCGATTATCTCAGTTCCGATTAACCAAGATTCGGGGTTATCCGAGGTAAATAATTGATTGCTTTGCCTTTATCACTTACGTCCACAAGTACCGGCGCAGCGCTTAAATTAACGCAGCAACTGCACCGTATAGCATACACAAGCAAACGTCGGCATAATAATCTGAAATAATCGGAGAAAATAAGTGATAACTAGTTTGGACATTTGACATATATATTACGAAAGAAAAGAAAAATATTTTGTCGAAAAAAAAGTTTTACATCAAAGCGATTTTTTAAATGTGGATACATGTCATGGATAACAATACTACTATTCAGAGAGCTTGCAAAAAATGCTAGAGCAAGACGTAGAGAGCTTTTGGCTGCTTCGACCAACATTTAACGCTCTTTCATTTGATTCAATGGAAGGATATTTCGAATAATACGGTTTAATGGGTTTATTGCGTGTAATTCCATCGTAAATGCTTCGAATATGACTTGCTCAGCAATAAATTCTAATTGTTATTTTGATTATCTCTCTTTGACAGGAAGACTCGTTTCTAAAGTGTGAGTCGCGCCCTAGCATGGACATTTTCCTTTCTAATTCACGTGTCAAGTTAGCCCATTTAGTTTTACTAAGTTAATATCGGTTATATTGGAATATGTTAGATGAAAATCATATAGTATATTTACCAGATAGTAAAAATCTTTCATAGTCCTTGTCTCGCACAATGGTGTGCATATTTTTTTTAAAGTATGGAATTTTCATTCTAAGAATATGTAGACAGCAAACTAAAATATAAATACACCGACTCATAATATACGCCATATTTATTTTTGGTGTATTTTATTAAGGTTTACCGTATCTTAGCTACTGTCAGTGCAATAGAATCAGTATAAAAACGTTAGACATTTTAAATTTCTTTAATTGTACAGTGAAAAATCGGTCTGCGAATTTCTAGGTTTGCGAGTGTTTTGCAAGACCAGCAAATTTTTTTCATAAATTTTAGTTTGGTATTCGAGCGAGGTCCTGCAATAAAAGCAATACATGGAGTACTTAAGGAAAAGGGTTTAGGTGACTTGGCACGATAAGGCGTGCACCTAGGAAAATTCCCAAGGAGAAACAGATATGAAAGAAGTCTGATGGAACCGGGACTCGAACCCGGAGAGCATGGAGAAATGTTCTGGTGGGATAACTCAATGGATAGAGCAACCAACCGGCAATTGGGAGACCCGGGTTCGTGCCTCGGTCCCGTCAGCCTTTTTTTCATATCCGTTTCTCCTTGGGAATCATTTTCATCTAAGTTTCCATTATTTCTTTCAGGGATACCGCTTTGATATACGAGTGCTTCGGATTACGAGCACGTTTCCGGAGCGAATTGTGTTCGAATCCAAGGTTTGACTGTAACTTTCATACAATATTTCCAATAATCCTCTTTACTTGTTGGATTATTCGTAAAAAGACCGGTGAGTGAAGTCGGTCCCGAACTACGAAAATTTGAGAATCTTGATGTTGACTCGAGATATTATTACCTTGGTTACGGATTCATCGATCGGAATATTTGAAAGTTGCCAAATTTGCGCCGTGACTCAACTGTGGCGCGTATAGACATTTCCTCAAGGTTGACCGTAACGAGAAAATCCAGAATTAAAAAATCATTCAGACGTCCGGTGACATTTTTCTCGGTGGAATTCTGGGACTGAAACACGAGATAAGGAAAGTTACGGCACACGTTACGAAAGAACGATACAATCTCGGCGTTTACTCAGCGTTGCATGAAGGTGGTTTTTCTCTTCCGCGAATTAAAACATCAGTCGACGCGAGACGTATGTTGGATCGATCACAAAGCGAATCTCTCATCAAAGACGCGGGCTTAATCCCCATCTCGTTTCAATTATATCTTCACGCCTTTTCGTCGAATCAGTGCTCGTCAACTCTCCCTTTCCCTATTAAAATTATTCTCATCTCGGGCATCGGGTAATTCAACTTCCCGCTTTCGAATGGGGTTTTGAAATTAAATCGCGCTGAGGCGAGCCCGGGTTCCGTGCTTTTTCTCGTCCGGGGGTCAGAGGCGAAGAGCCGCGCACCCTCCCGCGAGCTGTGACGCATAATTCGAGCGCCTGCGCAATTCCATCTGTCAGTGGTAGCTCGCACAGCCGGCGAGATTTCGGGGTAGAGAGGTGACAGCGCGACGACGGGAAGGAATTTTTAAACGTCCAAGATGGGGAAGAGGCTGCAAACCGTCGCGATGATGACCTGCATGAAGACACTCCTTATGCTCTTCAACTTCGTCTTTTGGGTAAGCGAAAAGGAAGCGTACCTCTGGCGCAGTATGTTGACTCGTATTTGCCGTATTGTATATTGTCCCTGCCAACTCGTATTCCTTCAAGTTTGCGTAGGATAGTTGATGTTTGTCAAGATGGAGCATGGCTGAATTATTGACTCAGTTTGTTAATTCCGACTTGTTTTCCGTGCGGAGATGGCTCAAAGGTCAAAGTCATCGGGAGTGTACGACGGTTGCATTGTGTGCTGGCGGCGCTCCTGGCGACCTACGTATCCGTGGATCGTTAAAGTTGGGCCACGCCTCTTCCCTCGTTTGTTCGCTTTATTCTTTCCGCGAGCGACGTAGATTTGTTGTCAAAGAACGGAACTGTTTACTTTTGGGTCATACACCCTGAAAGTTCGACGTATTCGTGGTTGGTCAAGGATGACAAGATCCATGTGCAAATGGCGCTGAGCCGGGCTCAGGGCCCTATCGTAAATCGCGGGGACCTGGGGCACTAAAATGACAAACTGCGGACAGATGCAAAAATGTGTCAAATAATCTGCGCCGTGGGTCGAAAGATAATACGCCTGTAATGGCTGCGGAGCAAAACAGCTAACATATGGTATCACAAAAAAATTGGCTGGTCGCGTTTGCGCAGTTTGCAAATTACACGAAATTACAATTTATGCGTTAATGATATAGACGCGGAAAAAATTCTTTTGAGGTCAGCGGGAGTTTTTTTTTGCCTCGCGATAGCTGATGACATTTCTCTTAGTTTTAGGCTAATTACTGAGTCTTCCATTCGCATACCTCAAATGTAATTTTTTATAGCTTATAGTTAGAATATTTACATGCTATATTTCATCAGTCTTACTATAATCTTATTTTCCATTTCGCGAAGCTTCGAACATTCTGTACTGGTTAATTCGGGAATATTCCAATTCTCGGCTGTAACAGTTGAGTAATGCTATCATGATACGAGTAAGCTTACGCAAAGTCTTGCGCTAATAGTGGCCCTTAGTGTCCAAAAACTTATTTTTTTCCTGAGGTTACACCCTTCTGAAGGGATTCAGATTCCTCCAAAAACTGATGTTGCGAGTTTTTTCGTTTATTTTCATAAAGGAACTTATCTTATAAAAAATTCCCAACCTTACGATCTGCCATAAAATGACGTATCTGAAAATTCCTTCCATCGTATCCTCTGTAAATGTCCGTAATTCTTAAATTTTCTGCAATTGAGTATATGGTTTTCTTTTCAGTTTTTCAATCTCTTTCCGTCTTCATGTTTAAATTCGTATAGGGAGGATCTTAACCTCCTCGAAAGAATTTTTTTTACATCTCATTTTTTCCACTTTTCTTTGCTACCATATGGTTTGCGATAAACTCCAGCGTAATTTTTCTAGACATTGGCTCCGACAATTTGCATTGACAAACTTATCGGCTCCAATATCGCTTTAGTCGCCAAATGAAAATAAAAAATTTTTTAATGTAAAATTTTAATATCAAAGTGGAATTTTTTAATTGAAGACAAACTTATTCCTCGATGAACCAATTCTAAAACAAATTTCAGAAAAGAGATTTTCCTTTTGCATCGGCGCTCTGGACGATTCGGGTATTTTTTTGAGATAGCTCAGATTTTTTAATAATAAGTTAAAGCATAAAATATTGCTCTTCTAGATGTTGGAGAGTTGAGTAATACAGACGACGGGGTTATGGTAGCATAGTTTGGGAAATTTTGCTCTTTTTTGGATTTCTTCCTTGTAAGTTATATGTATTGCAGTCATTACTTCATTTGTAACTCTGAATTAGGAGATATTATCTTGACTAATTACCATTTTTGTCAAAGATTCTCAGGTGCATCAGATACCTTTTACAAAGAGATATATAGTTGAGAAGCTTGATATTTTAAACTTGTAATGATTTGACTTAACTTGTTCATTACCTAGTATTAGATGCATTTTCAAGATTTAGTGCAGTTCAAGAGTACAAGATTTCTGATATCAAATAATCCTTTTTAAGTAGTAATTTACAATGAGAAGAAATAATTTGGAGTCAGGTAGTCAACCTATAACATGGTGGAATCATGACGTAGAAAAGTAAGCCAAAAGGAGTCATAAGTGTGAAGAATTAGTAGTAAAATTTCCCGTGAACTCAAACTGATTAGTTTGGTCAACTGATTAAAAATTACAAAAAATGATAGTTTGAACGAGTTTATTGAAGCATGGGCCTAACAAATTAATCAGTTAAAAATTCTTGCTAGGAAATGTTTTTAGTATGAAAATGAAAGAAGTTTTTTCCAATTTAGCATATCAAGTTTTAATATCAAAATTCTGGCTGTAATTAAAACTTGGCGGTGAAAATATTTGGTCCTTTTTATTGCAGTTACTAAAATATGGTGAACACAAATTTTTCGCCCTTTCTTGAAGAATTTACCTCTTACCGCAACTGGCAAAGGTTTTCCCACCCTTGACTTACAGCAATGGTGGGAAAATCTTTCCTCTAATATAAATTTTTTGGAAAATAAAGCTACCTTACATCCAAGACTACTATGTTAATGATCTTCCTCGTAATGCAACAGAGACATGTACTGTTATACCAGAACGCTATATTCAAAGATGGAGACTAAGCTTTAGGTTGTAGACCTGCAGAAAAATGAAGAATAATAGGACAAATTGGACCTTACAAGGAAGTGGAAAGATTTGGAAATTGATAGCAGTTATTTAGAAGATAAAAATTGATATTACACACAATACTTGGAGAAGAGATAAATATCATTTACAATCTTATGATTGTAGGATCTCAATAGGGAAAAAGAGCAAAGTTTGGGAAAACATTTTACATCAGGTGTATTGAAAAGATATATTCAATATCAAAGATAGAATTTAAATGAATCTTAAGGTAACAGATGTGAACAGGCTTGGTTAAGAACTCAATCTAGCTTACGGAAATGGACCAGTCATAGATTTCAATCATGACAATATTTTATCAAGGTAAAGATGGATTTTCTGCAGTGAAAATAAATATAAATGAATTGTGAACTCTTTCTTGATTTTAGTGTTTTGTTAAGATGTGTTGATGATACAATGTACATACATCAAGCAATAATTAAATAAATGTGTTCTGTCCCTTTTATTTTCTAGAATGAGCTCGAAGACAATATTTTAGACATGTAAAAATTGAATGTTGAACTTAGTTTTATGTATTTTATCATGGAACTAGTAGTTTCAGCATCGTAGAAACACAATGCAGTTTGTTTCAGATCTCTAAGTCAAGCCGTTTCTGAGATAGACAGGGGGACCAGGGGGACAGACAGGCATTTGTTTTTTGTATACATATATGATGAATTTAATCCTTATGCAGATTAGAATTGTTATGGAGATAGTATATGTTAATTAGAGTCGGAATAATGATCATTGTTCTATTATAAGAAGAAAAACATTCTACCTTACAAACCAGTATTTCAATTATGGTAGACTAATAAATTATTCCCATACTTTAATGAAAGTGTCTATAAATTGAAGATCGGCTGTGTTTGCACCTCTTGATATATCATAAAATCTAGTTGGTCAAACAAATGTTTCCAGCATTTTGTACAATCTTAGGGGTGTTTACACTTATCCTGTTTGTTGTCTTTAATTTTCCAACTCTCCTTTGTTGACCACTCTTCTAGAATGGAGGATTATTTTTTTATTTGTATTTCATTAATTTGTTTATGATGGAAAAAATGAGTCATGCGATCAAAAGATGAGCTGGTTTAGACTTTGGATTTTGAAGCTAAGTAAATTTCAAGTACAAAACAACTGCAGAAGTAATGAACTACAGAACAGGCAAAATTACTTGCTGATTGATACAGCAGATTATAAGAAATGAAATATACAAACAGTAATAAGACATGACAAACTGATCAAGATAGTGTTTTCTGAACATTGGACAATACATTGGAGCAATTAGGTTTAAATGTTCCAAATAATTGTTGCAATTCTTGGAAGTTGAATTGCTTCTGCTTCAACCATCCAATCCAACATCCAACCTTGTTAAACTCTGTTTATAAACTACAATTATCCAATTCAATTTGTCTAATCAGTCAAATTGTTCAATAGATCATCAGCCTTTTCAATCAGCAGAATCCTTCATTAGAACAGCTTCCCTCACTTACTTTGCTCTAATTGTATCCCAACTTGAAGGCCCAGCATTATAATTTATACCTTAAATAGACTTTAACTAAAGTTTACTTTAGAGACTTTGACTTTGCCCACAAAGTCTCCCAAATGGCTTAGAGAAATGTTCTGCCGGGATAGCTCAACGGACAGAGCACCCGACCGGCAATTGGGAGACCCGGGTTTGATTCCCAGTCCCATCAGACTTTTTTCAAGTTCATTCTTCCTTGGGATTAGAGCCTATTATTACATTAATTTTTTAGAGTTGAAGTGAAGATTATTGTGCTTCTCCATGCTAATTCATATGTATACAGGATATTTACTACTCTTCACTTTAAAACTATCAAAAGATCATAATACCAGGCCTTAAAGTGAACTTTAGTTAAAGTCCATTTTAAATGTACATTATAATACCAAGCCTAAGTGTTTTTAACATGTCTTAATGTGGCAAAAAAAATTGAAAGCAATTTTGTGGTGTAATTAACCATCACTCAAAGAATATTAAACATAAGATTCATTTGGAAACAAGTGTCACCATCTAAGCTTCATGCAAATTCTTCTCCAAAAATGCAAGTAATAAATTCATAACCTCTTGTATACAAATCAGCAACAGATATTCCTTTGAACTTGTATTTACATACATACTTCAGCTTGCAAAAAGAGGATGAAACTTATGTGATCTATTGAATAGTATGATTTTACTTTTGAAATTTAAAATTTTCTTTTGGAGTCGGTGAACTTTTGACTAAGAAAAGCTAATATGTGATTGAAAAAATCTCTGCAGCAAAATTTTTTTCATATCCGTTTCTCCTTGGGAATCATTTTCATCTAAGTTTCCATTATTTCTTTCAGGGATCCTTGAATTTTATCGCTTCGATGTCTTAAAGGTAAAAATGGTATTGATTTTCCCCTAGAAGAGATGTATTTTCAAAAGTTTACATGGATTTCATACAAATCCAGTGTAAAAATATTTGTCGCCAGCTAGGAGAAGAATCTATTTGGAAAGCAAAGAATTAGAGGCTTGGTGTCCTTGGTGTTTACACGCATGCCCCGGTGAATATTTCNTTATCTCTGTCTGTTCAAATGTTATCTAACTTAAAGGAAATGTTGCTTTTTCACAATTTTAGTTTCCTTTGATTTTTTTTATTTCTAGATAAATAGTTATGGATTGTTTTGGTAGCTACATGCTATTTTAAATGTATTTACCTTATGTGGTATCCAATACTATTTCCACTTATGCACTTATGTTGTGGCAAGTCTCATTAAAGGTAATATTTTGGGAAATATTAATATGGATAGAATATGACGAGATGATAAATCTATCACATCATTGAAAAATTACCTTAAATATTACATTAGGTCAAGTTATAAATTTTACATACTTGTGATGGTGGCACTCTATTGGTGAGGTTAGGCCCATGTGGGCCTCTTCCACTTCACCTTTTATATCATCTCATATTTAATACTTATAAAAATTGAAACGACAAAATAGAAACAGTCAAGTTTTTGGAAACTGTTTGCGACTTAAGGTTGATAATGGAAAAAACCACATTGTGGGAGAGCACCCATTGAAGGGTGCAGAAAAAATCCTGTGAAAACTAAGTAAAATAAAGGCAGTTATTTAATGAAATATAGTCACATTAAATAAAAGATTGAAAAATTACATACATGTAACTAAAATGCAAAATATATGTAGAAAAAACACAAGAAATATATGTTTAAAAAAAAGACAGGCATATTACATGACGAATCTTGAAATAACAATAGTACAGTTGAATGATGTTATGTGTGAACGATGTGATACAAATATAATTAACAATTGGTATTCCTTTAATCTGCAGGTTACTGGAATCATCATCCTAGCTGTTGGGATATGGATGAAGGTGGAACTACACAAATATATGGAATTTTCCACAGAATTTTCATCAAATGCATCTTACGTATTGATGGGAACTGGAGCATTGGTGATTTTAATTGGATCTCTTGCTTGCTGCTGCACAGCTAAAGGACAGCCTGTTCTTCTTTACATTGTAAGGAATAACTTTTTTTATTTGTCATTGATCAGATACTATGGTTTGTTATGAAAAAAGTATTTATTTTGGAAATAAGAATTTATCAATTTTAAAGAAATGCTCATCTGATGTTACTTTAAGGTTAACTTGACACCCAAGTACTATAAATTGACTCATTATTTTTATCAAGGTTTTGAATACTTTCCTTTTGGAGCCCTACTTTTGTTTGTATCCAGATTTTTTCTTAAAATATAAATATTCCTCCAATTTATTGATAAACCAGTGATGTACAAAGAATAGGGTATTATTTTGGAGTTAACTTGAGTTTGGGATATGAAAATTCTGTGAAATTCAGTCATTTAAATAGATAGATATTTTTCCTTTCAATACATCTATGGTAGATTCAAAAGAACAGGATCTTAAGCATAATAATATGTTCTTGATTTTTACATGATAATGTAAATAATGGATGTATCTAAGTTATTAGATGCTATTTTTTAACATCACCCAAATTTTCAAAAGTTTGCTATTAATTCAACATGTGTTGTTTAGTAATTAATATGATTCTGTTTAAAATTCAGTGATTGGAATATTCCTGGTTTGTGAATCATGCTTTTTTATTGAAGTATTTTTAACTGATATTAGACTGATATTACTTTCAGTATGCAACCTTTTTGTTCATAATGGTTGCCATGGAACTTGGAGGAGGAGTTTCTCTGTATGCCTATCGCAATAAATTGAAGGAAGGATTTGCTAAAGGCATAAGTCAAAGTATCCATAACTACAAAGGACCTCAGGATTCTCTTTCCAGCCATGTTGATTTCATGCAATCTACTGTAAGTTATTTCATTCAGTATTGGAGGTTTTTTGACACATTTGCATAAGGCCTATTTCTTAATTGTGAAGCCAAAAACAATTTTCCCATAGAATAATTTGAACTCTTTGACCTTTTAATCAATTGACATGGGATTCTTTATTGATTCATTCATAGCAAGAATTCAATCAAGATCAAAATTACCATATTTTCAATATCTCAATTCAGCTGTAGTAGAAGTTCCAATGGAGTCCTGAAGTAAATACCTGTAAAAGGGATAAAAATGCACATTCAGATGTATATAAATTACATGGTAGATATTTAGAAATTGAAACATAGGACTCTCGTTAGTGATGGCTGTTTATTGGCGGTAAAAAAATAATTTTGACAGAAATTGAAGCAAATAATTGTTAATTTTATTATCTAATAATTAATCTATGATCTTTATTTGGATAATTTTTCAAAATTCATCATATTTTTCCTAAAAAAATTTAGCCGAATTGTTTGTCATTGTTATCAGAGAGATTTTATAGGGAGAGTAATTTTGGCAATCATATCCTATCTCTTTTATCTTCTTCTTTTCGTTTCATATTTCATAACAAAAATCCCTTCATCATTATTTTCTCTTTCCTCTCCTGTATGGTTTTAACCTGCTTCATATAGTCTCCTACTTGAATAGGTTTTTCTTTCTAGTCCATCTATCTTACTTGCTTGTCTTTGCTGTGGTATGTATGTCCCCACCATCTGTTACAACATGCCAATCAAAATCTTTGTCTTCTTCAGTTCCATCTCCATTTCATTACTTAGCATTATGTTTTTCTTTAAAAATAGGCCTTTGTCATTGTAGTTCTTAATTTTACTGATACTCCTGCACTATTCCAACCTTTTATAACCTCTGTTCCAAGATTTTGTGTAATTTCACTTGCACCAACTGTACACAATTTTTAATTACTTTAACTATCCACTCATTATTAGTGCTTATTGTGATTTCACAAACTGAGAAATTTTCATGTATGGAGAGTGTGAGATGTAGTAATCACAAATCATTTTTCAGATAGATTTTATTTCCAGGTTGCTTCTCAATTATTTATTCCCAGTAGTAACTTTTAAGAAAAAATTGATTATTCTACTTAGACTTTTATTCTTCTATCATCTGAAGAATCTGTATTAGTATGTTGTATAACTGCAGAAGTAATCATCAATATTTTCACCTTTTTTGCTAAATTCAAATAAATCCATTCATTCAGTCAGTCTAACTTGACAGCCTCTGCTTTTTCCATAGTTATTCTCAGATCCATCCTTAGCAGCTGTTGCAGCTACTGCAAATGACAAATTTTATAACTTGTGATTTCTATATCAGGACAGCATCTTTGGCCTACAGTAATGGCTTTACACCAAGCTTCCCAAACAATAACCCTTCACATTATCAGTATCTACAGTATATTACATCTATCAATGTATGTATACTTGAAACAACCTGGGAGAAAACACATTATTGTCTCAAATCTCTTTCAGTTTTAAGACACTTGCTATTAATTCTTTCAGTAGGTTATTCAAATTGCAATTACTAACAATCTGGTGATACCAGCTTGGTCTCATGAGCCAATAGACTGATGGCAGTGTCTGAACTTATTTTTTTTAGCTTCATTGCTGTGGACAAATAGGCTACGATGATTGGAAGAACACCAGCTATGCCAAAGTTCCAATATCTTGTTGCAAAGAAGAAGGGCATGCATGTGATACATCAGTTCCTGAACTCATATACCACGAGGCAAGTAGTCAGATTTTTATAATTAAAGAATTATTTCTTTTCCAGTGTTGCATCAATAATTTTTTATAAGTATAATTTTTTACTTTAGAATCTTTTAGTAACAGCTTGATAAAACTATATGGGTAATTATTTCTTAACAAATTTGTAATTCTTTGTGTGTTTTCAGGGATGCTACAAGAAGATAGTGGACTATCTCAACGCAAACATGGGACGTGTTGCTGCATGTGCAGTTGGTATAGCGTTCTTCCCCACAGTTGGGATAATACTTGCGTGCTGTCTAGCTCGTAATATAAATCGTGCCAAGTACGAACAAATGGCTTGAGCTAATTTGTTGATTTCAGGAAGTTTTAACTCATAGCGGAGAGAATTTCTGCCTTGATCATTAAATTAATTTTTGTCCAGAATGTTATGATATTCTGTGCATTTATGAATTTTGGCAGGGAATGTTTTTAATTCTTGCGACCCAATGCATTATTATGCTTAAATGAAAACTTAAGTTGAGGTAAACAAAATATTTAATTTGATGGAATGACCATAATCTTGCTGGCTGCTTTTAAATTAAGCGGGATATGACACAAGTGTATTGCATTTGTAGAGATTTAAAGGTTGGAAGAGAACTTTTGAATGTTAAACTTCAAAATATGTCAACCTTCTGTGTTGCTCAATCCTATTTCTTTGAAATACATCCTCTATCGACCTGCATTAAAGCTAAATTTAGAATTTATTTGGGCTCTCTGGAGCCATGCATATCAATCATGTATATTCTTCTGCGTGGATTCTCATTGTCTTTGTGCACTCATTGTTAACATGATGTTGTTGGCTGTAGACCTTCAAATGATTTTTTCTTCAGTCCATGAACATCTTATTGGACATGTAATTCTCAAGGCTGATCATTTGAGGCTCTTAGCCCACTACAAGCCAGTAGGCATATCTTTCATGGCCCTTATGTCAAAATGTCTCGCACGATTGTGTACCTAAAATTTTTAAAGTATGGAATTTGCATTATAAGAATATCTATATTTTGGTGTATTTTATTAAGGTTTATGGTATCTATAACTAAAAAGTTATTTTTCTTCTAGTTAATTAAGAATCTCTTAAGATGTTTACTATCTAAATGGTTGCAATTATCCACTCTATTTGGAATCGATTGTGAAGAATTTATGAATTGGAAATCGAAATCACAAAAGATTTTCCATTATTTATTTTTATTGTGAGGAACTTTGAAGTTGCACAAATATAACTGTCTTCAGGAAGGACATGAACTGCAAAGGTGTGTTTTGTTTATCTTTAATATTAAAATTACATCTGTTCAATATTGAGATATCTAGTCAGAAATAATTTATTATCAAACTCTGAGAATATTTAATCCATATTTAAGAAATATTTCCATTTCAAATAGATATGCTTATTATTGCACGTGTATCTGGATTTGTTGAAATGTTTCTTTCTGGTGACTCATAAATAATCAATTTTATAGATGTCATGTAACTGTCCATAGAACTTTAAATTTAATAATCTAGTAGTTATTGCATCTAATGAATATTCAAAATTAAAAATCTTTAAGACTCTGACTTCACTCATAATGGTTGTCCTTGGATATGAATGGTGCTTGGAAACTTCAAGTTGGTGATGCATTGAAGGATGTGGTGCTAGTAAACAGTATTTATTTCTCAAAAGTAATGCATGGGTTGATCTGATCATAGATGGGTCAAGTATGTTTTATACATCAAATTTCTTTAACTAAAAGTTTGCAGCATTTGTGATATTTATATTTTATTGAAAGGATATTCATTATGGAAGTAAGTTCTTTTGCATTGCCAAAGGCAGTATCAACAATCGGTCAACTAGCAGAAATGAGTCGATTGGTTGGGTGTTTGACATGGATGCATGTAAAAGTCTGAGAGTTCTCAAGCTCATCGGGCAGTGAAGTTATGATGATTGGGAAATATTTCTCTTCATAGCTTTTGTCCAGTGTAAACTTTGATCATATAATATAATTAAAGCATTAACCTGGTTAAACTGTATTTTACAGAAGTTAGTACCATTTGATTTTAGTTGTTTCATTTTATGATTCCCTTTACAAATTTACATGTTTGTGTACCTCACAAGACAATTGAAATTTTTTTTATAGTTGTGTGGGATTTCTCTCCATCTCACCCAAGTAATGAAACCATTTATATTCTCATCTAAAACGTATATAATATCCTAAGCTTTAAGTTAATCCTCAAGATGCTGTCTTTATACCATATGTGTGTTTACTATTTTATGCACAAAGCCTAACCTTGTTATGATATTTGTGTCATTTATATAACTGTCTGTGATATATACACAAGCATGGAGGGCGATTATGAATTGTTTATTGCACTAATGAAATATATATCTTGCATGAATAAAGTGGTGTCGAGAGACATTTACAATAAATCAAATATTAGAAAATGCAAGCCTTATTATTTTATTGGATTAAGTTAATATTATGAGCACTTAACCTCAATGAGATGAGCCTGTTTATCTTAAAGCAATTTTTCTACAAAGTGTGTGATGTATGTACTTGCGTATTTTGAAATCAATCTTACGTTCTCTCTCTAGTGGTATATACAAAGATCTGGATAAGCAATAGTAGAGAGTGATACGATAGTCAATAAGCTGGTTATATGTCTTATGCAATTAATGCTACATGGATTTGTTAAATTTTCTGCTGCATTCATCGTACCAGAGTATTGGTCACTTTTAAAAAAATTTGGGTTTCCACAGAAAGAGCTCCAAATGAGTCTCACTTTTGGTAAGTCACATATCCAAATCTTATGGTTTGGATAAATGAAATAATAAATGGAACTTTACTTTTCCACAAATATATTTGTGGAAAAGTTTGTTATATTTATTAATTCATTTATAATGGAAATCCACCAAATTTTGCTAGAGAAGATTAATTTTATGGTTTGGACACTTAAATGTCAATTATCACTATCAAGTATTGCAATCTGACCACAATATTAAAAAAAAAGTTCTTAAGTGTTTTTAAAATGCATACAAGGTTTTCTCTTACATAACAGATACTTTATTCACACTTGACTGTTTATATTTTTGTGTATGAATTCATTATAGATGTAGCAAATATGCCTCGATATCATAGATATCAAAACTACAAATACAAAACTATGGAAAATTTTCCATCAATGGTAGTCATTACTCGGTTTTTATATAAATGAATTAACTGTTAGCTGCTAGCTCATTTTACATTGTTTGGGTGATGCTGAAGCAGCCATCATGTGAAACTACAAAAGAGATCTTTTTCAATTTGTTTCCTTTACATGGCAGTAGGAGTTGGTCTAAATCTTGTCAATGGAGGGACGTGTAATACAGTTTCATTACATACTGATTTGCAATTATCTTTTAAAATGTCATTTTGGTGTGATAAATGTGGTAGAGGTGATCACAGAAAAACTTCATAATCAGATTTTAGAAAAAGATCCTTTTTACATCTCAGGCTAATTACTAGCACTGCAAAGTCATCAAGGAAGGGAGAAGTTGCCTCTTTGCCCCCCTGGATCCACCGATGAATGGCAAGGCTATGAGTAGCTTCATGAGTGAGAACTTCAGCATTAGCTGCAGTTTTGAAGAAACTACAAGTTCCAAATATGTACCAAATGCAGTTTTACCTGGTTGTTAGAGGTAGAGGCCACTAGCTGGATGAGAGCTGCAGCAAACTTATTAAAGTACACACAAACTTATCAAAGTTTATTAGTGTTTATTAAAGCATTCAAATAAAGATAGCAAAGTAATTACTTTGCTATTTTTATTTATATCAAAGTTGTATCACCTAGAACCAATTATTGAAAATAATGTTAACAAACTCCATCTTTCATAGATCGTCTGTCAATTATTTCCCTTCTATTTGAACGTGCATGACAAAATGTTATAATGCATCATAAAGATAATAATGAACTTCAATATATTTGTGCTTTTGAATTTGATGGTAGGTTAAGCTGTGTAAATGAATGCTCTATTCCTAATTTTTCTCCGCATTTAATGTGCCATTTATGATCATTCAATGCAAAACTTTTGCCAGATATGCCATAGGCTAACCCTAAATTAGAGTATGCAATAAGTATGATTACCTTTAGTATCAATGTCTTGATATATTTTCCTGGAAGATGAACCTCATTTATATGAAAGTTTCTCGTAAACTTTTATTTTATTTTATGCTACCAAAATCATACAAACATAACAAATCATACGTACAAACCATCCAAAGAAATATAAGACGGGGGAAAGGAAAGATACAAGAAGAAATGAAATATAACAGGGACAGTAGAAAGAATACCAACATGAAAGCTGGAAGGAAAAGGGATGAGGATTATCTTCTTACCTTTCTGAGGATGCATATTTTCAGTTGTTTTTATTTGAATTATTTTCCTTGCATTTGGAATTTTATCCCTGTAACATACTTGTGGATTTAGGAATAGAAGGGAGCTGTATGTATGATGGCAATTCATGACTGAAATTATAATTCATTCTAGAATAGCAAAAATAATTTTCAACAAAACTATTCAATTTTTCACTTAATTATTATTACTGGAAGTCTCTCTTTTCATCATTTTTTCCTGAATAGTACATTGAATACTAACACCTCAAATTACTGTTACTTTTAAAGATATTTGAAAGAAGCAGTTCTGTAGCAGCCAGAGGGGGAACCGTGTGGTCCGGAGCACCACCTTAAGTCTGACTTAAGGTAGAACAAAGGATGAGTGGCGAGTAATTTGCAGAGGAAGAGAGCGTACATTTTGCAGGTCAAAAAAAATTTGAATCCCCCATACTAACGAATATCAAGCTACGCCCTTGGTAAGAAGTTGGACATTTTTGACTAACTTAAGAGTACTGCTCGAAAAGCTTAAAGGAAGGATTTGATTTCATAAATATTCCAACTAGTTACTCTCTATTAGAAACTCTTTAGTTTAATTCCTGTTCTGGGTTAATTAACATGGATAGAATCGCACACTATAGTGTCCGATTCGTGAGGTTTACAAACCTCATTAATGGTCGTTTGAAATTAACATGATTGGAATTGAAGAAAGTGCTGTATTGCTTCTTGAGATTCTTGTGTAGCACAAATATTTTAGTTATTGTAAAATCGTGCAATCTTAAATATCTACTTGGTTGGGGGTACTTTTCTTCTGCGCACTTGAATTTAGCGCTAGTTTTTTTACGCAGCAAGTTAGTTGATTGTCAGCAAAACACATACAAACAGTTTGGATGTGCCGGAGCAATTGATTTTTGTGTCGATGAAGTTTTATTTTGTTTAATTGGTATACAGAATTGGGTAACATGGCTCACATGAGCTTAAATCAGTATCTTCAGCAGGTAATGCAGTTATTTGCCTACATATCAACTACTCTTTTGTAATGACCTAATATCCCGTAGTTGCAATCAGAAGCATTTAAATTCATTTATAGTTTCTGGAATGAAATACCCTAAATATGTGGTAGATTACAATCTCTCGCATCTTAAATCGTGATATGAATGTATATTGATGGACTCTCTTCCTTTAGGTCGATAGCGCATGGAGAAACCGAGACGGAAAGTTATTAGGGGTGGGTAAACGATAAGTCGTTATTTCTGTGTTAAATACGGCAGCATTTTTATATTAATATACCTGTAATTTATTTAGCGGTGTTTTACGCGATTATATTTTACGTGCTTCCTTCTTCGAATCCGTAGGAGTTTCTGTCATTCCGGCATCCGCATGTTGTTAGCAGTCGACTTCATATTGAGAACCCAGACTCAGCTGTCGAAAGAGTTATTGACCCTCCTCTTGATGAAATTGTTGCTGCTCATCTAAGGTATACTGAGAATTTCAGACTCTAAAAGTAAATTTTCAAAATAATATTTTCCTTTCCTCATTATGAATGTATTTAGTTAAAACTTTTGCTATATAGATAGAATAACTTTTTCAGTTCTCATTCTCTGCATTATGTGTAGACTGTTTTGATTTGAATTCGAATAATTTCATACTATCATAACTCTATGCATAATGTATATGATCTGTAGAAAAGTTATGATGATGAACCGAACTCCGTATGTATATAAATATATCGTTTCTTACATCTAGGTGTGTTTTCTCTGCTACAAACCAGGAATATGTGGAGGCGTATCGATGGCAAACACAAGCCATGCAAGCTGCCTGTAAAGCATTGCAGGCTCAGCGTGATGAGAATTGGTTATTACCTATGATTCTATCCCTCTGTTTAGACTTAAGGCTGCTAGCATTATCAGCGGACAATGAGCGGTCTAAGCGAGGGCAAGGACCACCGAGAGAAACACTTGAAAAAGCTGCTGACTGCCTAATGAGTTGCTTTCGAATATGTGCTGCAGATAAGTGAGTGATCGTTTTATAATTTACATTTTTCTTTTAACTATTTTTGATTTTTATTTCATATTGCAGCATCCATTTTTTATGGATTTCAGTTAAACTTGATCATGTTCCTTATTCCCTAGTCGTTCTTCAGAGGAAGATACAAAAAGATGGGGAATGCTTGCTCTTGTAAATCAGTTGTTCAAAGTATACTTCAGAATCAACAAATTACATTTATGCAGGCCACTAATAAGAGCAATAGAATCTACACCATTGAAAGATCACTTCTCATTAAGTCAGCAAGTGACATACAGATATTATGTTGGGCGAAAAGCTATGTTTGACAGTGATTATGTGCAAGGTAAATATACTGCTCTCTAGTTATGTATTCAGGGAATGTTTTATCACCTCTGTAATGATAGTTAAAGTAGAAAGTGGATAAAATGCAATTACTATATTATACCGGTGTAATCTTTTGCATTCTTTATTATAGAAAACAGATGTAATTGGAATTTTATCTCTGAATTTTGTATTTTTAAGCTGTTTAAAGACCATGAACATATTTTTATGTTTACCAGTCAGTAGGAGGGAAATGCAGTTTAATGAAAGGCAGAAATTCAAAATTTGAATGTGTTGACTGATGTAACTGTTAAAGATCATAATTTATTTTATCAAACTCATCAGATCTGCTAAAATAATACAGTAGTCTTGTGGTTCATCATAAATTAGGTCACGAATCATTTCTTTATATTTCTTATACCTGTATTCTTCTGAGTTATATGTTCTGCCTTGATTTTCATTAGTAATTATGTAGACTAATGAGATGAAAATGTTCATCCAATTTGAGGATATATGTTGTGTGGCATTGCTATAGATGGGGGAAAATTAAGGGTTCCATCCTCCCCATTGGTCCAAGTGAAGTTGATGGAAGGTTGAAAAAAGACACCCTATTTAACTTACAGCTATTTTTAATTGTAAAGAAAATGGCTCAACTTAGCAAATATAGATAAATAGATAAGATTCATGATGATTCTTTTGGCTATACTTGGAGAAGAAGCAGAATTTTAAAAGTCCACAAGCCTTAACCTTCTCAGCACTTAATTCCCCATTCTTCAACTACATGCATGGGCAAGATATGTGATCTGAGTCCATAAAGATGTAAAGATAATCTTGTTTATTAGATGTGTTATTTACATTGTAGAATGACATGCTAAACCTTTTATTTATTTTCAGTAAAGTCCACAACCTGCTATTCCATTCCCTCATTATGGCTACAACAATTTGGAATTATTAATCCAAAGCATTCATTAATTCCCACATTTAATTGCAAGAGTGTTATTGAAATGTATACATATTTGTAGAAAATCAAAAACTTTATTGGTACTAGCTTTATTTGATAACAATAGTATTTCATATTCTTAAAAACTCAATCCATCCAATTTAGAAATAATTTTTTCTTATTATTGCATTGTGATCATTCTTTCTTGTTTTACATTTGTTGCCCATTAAACTGTGTCCTTGTTTATCGTAATCTTTGCTTTGATCTTATCTTAAAAATTTCTGTGTTTATTGTATTTGTACATGCAAAAATTTATCTGTCATTTCTCAAAATTCCTCTTGTAAACTGACACTATTCTGTTACTAATTTTGCTCAGGTATTGTATAGTTTATTATTCTTATACTTAAATTAGCTTAAATTTTCTTACCCTTTCCCAAGGGTAAGGAAAGTCACTAACCTGGAAAACCAGGTAAACGCAGGGAATTTCTCTCTTCTGGAAAACTCTGGGATTTAGCTGGTAACCTGGAAAAATCGTTATATCGTTCCATGGTTCTTGTTTTGGGAAGCATATAAGTTCAGCAAAAAGATTTTGAGGAAGTAATGTTTTGATTAGTGTTATTGTGACTTATTTAAAGTTAATAAAACTTGGCCACACTCTTTATTTCTACATTTAACATTTTCACTTCATTGCAAGTAGGAAACAGTGATTTGGGATTGTACCTTAGCTTTACCTTGGATTACCTTTCTATGGATCAGATCACCCTAACAAATAAGGTTCTAAGAGTTTTAAGCTTTCTGGTATATCAATTCTATTAATAATACCTTGGTTACAACCAATGTAAGTTCTGGAGATATTGCCGTTGCCAACGTTTTGATGACAAACTCTTTCATCTTCCTCAGGGCTGAGGTGCTATGAAATTTTCGTGCCCTGTATATATACCTCATGCTCAGTCAGGGCCTTCCTTCTGGTTGGTTGTCTTACAACCAATCAACTTTCTCTATATGGTGCCATCCTTTGCTCTGCTAAGCATGTTAACATCATTCCTGTTAAAATTGTTTTCCATTGACATATTTCAGTGGCCTCCTTGGTAACACTATCCCAGTATCTCCTTGAGCAGCAAAGTTGTTTGGTACCTTTGAAGTCAATCTTGTGATTTTGCTGTAGACAATGTTCCACTGTCGCAATTAGGGTGATTTGACTTATGAGCTCTTAGTAATTCTTTGATATCGTAGTTTAAAGCATGACATTCTCATAAGATATCAAGAGTGTTATCAGTTTTAGCTAGACAGACAACCCTCTTTATTCACTGCTTTTCCCTTCACAAATTCCGAGGATTTATGTATTCTGGAAAGTGATTTCAGTTACTATTATCATAAGGTTAATGAAAGTTCTAATTTGCTTATAAGGAACACTCTAGAATACTGAAAACATTCCCAAAAATTAGAAATTCCCAAAACTTAGGGAATTTCTAAATGGTTGGATAGTGGACACCCTGTGGGGTCTTATTCATTGTGGAGGTACATAAATATAATAGAAATACTGTGTAATGTCTACAGAATAATCTATTTCCTCCATGGAAAACTTATTTAAAAGTTTATCCTTGTGAAGTGATGTATGTTTATTGGGCTTGCAAAATGTGAAATTCTAGATGTTTTAATAAAAAGAATTAATGTATGAACTATGTATCAATGAATTAACTTAATTCTTTCTTTTATCAAGCTGATGAGTACCTGTCCTTCGCATTCCAGCGCTGTCACAAACAGTGTGCTCGTAACAAGAGACTAATACTTATATACCTGATACCAGTGAAAGTTCTTTTGGTTAGTATAAAATTTAATTTGACATGAGCATATTGTGGGTGAATGCAATTCATGCTATTATCAGATAAATGTTTACAATCAACAAAACTGTGATATTACTTAAAATAGATAAGATTTTATTTAAAACTATTTTTTTTACAAAAAAACTATTGTTTTCACTTTAGAAAATTATTAACAATGTAGTAAATCATTAACATTATTTTGTTATGTTTTCTTATGTATTTTTATACCTATCAATTTGTTCTCCAGTTTTGTTTTTGATAAAATGTGGATTTTTATGCTTCATTTTAACTGAGTTAGTAAATTAAATTACATGGAAGAATTTAATGAATAATTTTTTGAACCAGTTACTTTTGAAATAGGAATTGATCGTTTGCCATGACCTTTTTAATTTTTGGAACTGAATGTTTGAGTATTGCTTCTATAAGTTTGTCCAGAATTTCCTTGCTACCTCTCCTTATGCAATTATTTAATGCTCATTAGTGTAATGTTGAATTTTGTCAACTGAATTTCCAATATCAGTCTGAGAATCACTTATCTAAGAGGGATATATAAAATTTTCCTTGCAAACTCGGCATTATAGCAATGTATTTTAGATTAATTAAACATTTTTGTGTAAAAAATGATGATCTATTAAATTTAGTTTCCTCTTTAGTTTGTTTGCTGAGAAAATCTGTCACCTTTTGTCAAATTTGTAACCTTTATCTCATCTAAAATGGAAATAATTGTAACTTTTAAAGTGATGCCAATAAAATAGCCGAGAATGCAACATTTAGAATGCTACTAAAGGAGGAAATGTCCTAATAATTTTAAGTATCTTTTTCTTTGCACTCAGGGTTATATGCCAAGCAGAAGAGTGTTGGAAAAATATGATCTTTTGCAATTATGGGATGTTGTGGAGGCAGTGAAAGCAGGAGACATTGGGAGACTAAATGCTGCTGTTCAACTGCATGAAGCATTTTTTATTAAGTGTGGTATTTACTTGTTGTTAGAGAAGTTAAAAATAGTTACGTACCGGAATTTATTCAAGAAAGTGTAAGTATGGTTTTTAAAACCATAGAAATACTTTTAGATGAGCTAAACAGTCTGCACCATTTAAGCATGCTTTTTGCATCTCATCATATTTAAGTATATACATTGCACTTTCTTTCATTGGCTTTTTAATTGTAATATTTTTGTTTTAATTATCAACCTGCCTCAAGCCACCATTTTATTTAGTGGCCTATATATTCTACAATTAATCTCTGCTCACTCTTTTTGATTCATATCCAGAATGATTTCTTTATTCCATAAAATAAGATTGTGATGACTTTTCATCCATTGTAGTTAGTGTGTTCTCATGCTGTATTTTACATGTTTATTAAAATTCCAATTCTCTATCCTTATGATAAAAGTTTAAAACATTTTATCTGCTATTCAATTGAGTACATTTGTTGATATTTTGGAGGAATTAATAATAATACAATTAGTAGTACATTTTTTTAATCTTCAGAATTGTTTATTATTTTAGTCCCCTGTCATTAATTATTTTCCATCAGTTTCAAAATGAATCATTCCTAATCTATAGTCCTAATTTGTGCATTTATTTTAGCCGTTTAGCTTTAAAATCTATATATTTCTTTTATCTAATTCATGAGCATTTAATTCTTACATGAAATATTTTGTTCTCAGGCATTTAATACTTAACACCCACCAAATTCCAGTGGAAGCGTTTGTTTGTGCATTGAAATGTGTGAGTGAAAATGGGAAACAGAAACCTGTTAGTGATCCAAGCAATGAATACCTCGGAGAAGTTACTGCAGATGAGGTGGAGTGCATCATAGCTAATCTCATATTCGAAGGGAAGATCAAAGGCTACATTTCTAGACAGCATCAAAAAGTGGTTGTCAGCAAGTCAAATGCCTTTCCACCATTAAACTCTCTTAACTGAGGATTGTTTCTGTTTAGGTATATTTTATTGAAACTGTGTTGAATATCACTGAACATTCAACTCAAAGAAAATTCATATTTGTGTAAAGTGAACTCTTGTAAAATGCCTGGAATATACAAACATTTTGACAAAATGCCTTTATTTCATGCTTCCACCAGGAAGAGTGTTGCAGATAACTGTGTTATCTGCTTCAAATCTATAGAAAAACATATCTTCAATATAACCGTGACTTCTCACCATGAATTGCCATCTTATAGATGAAAAGCTTTCCTCCCTTGTATATCTATGATATCATTTAAAATATATTTCCCTCATTATCTTTTAGGTATTGGCTAAATTAATGAAGAATTTATGCTTTATAGCCTGGTTGAATACCCTGCATACATGGAACAGGGAAAGTCCTGTATGTTTGGGATTGATAGCAAGAGGAGAAGCTATATGCTTGAACTATTGGATCCAATACCAATATTTTATTGAATCTTCAGCCGCCCAAACCCCATTCTAATGCAATCCTTAAAAGGTAGATTGGTCCAGACTGAAAAATTACTTTGCAATACTTAATAATAAGTAAAATAATAATGCAATGATAAGTAAAATAAAATTCATTCTTGCAAAATACCATCAGTACTTCTAAAATATACGTTCATTTTAAAGTAATGCTACACTCGCTGGATTGATCAAAGAAAAAATATTTTAAATTAAATATTGAGGAAAATTAATTAACATATAATAAAACCTAAGTATAATTCTCATGTCAGGAGGAAGTTATTGCCACTGACCAATTTCTCTAATGCCAGTTGTACATTGTCGATGTGGATTACTGAGGGTAATGTTCTGGAGGTAAACTGCTTAAAAATATTGATGTGGACATGAAACAAATATAATTACATAAAAATGAAGTTGGAGATTACTGGATGGATCAAAATTTGATTTTTTTAATTAATGTCTTACAGTAGACAAATACATCTGAAGCTATAACTATTTCACCCCATTCTAACAGGGATCCAAGAATAATCTACATATAAGACCATTCCTGCCTTTGAAATGTATTAAGTCGCCTTCTTACTCTCATTTTCTTTGACTTGCATGTATTAGGCCAATAGAAGCCCGAAATCAGACAAACTCAGACGTGCATTATAAACTGTTACAAGGGAAAGAAATCTACATTCCAAATTTTCCCTTGGAGGTGGTTTGGAATATTAGCTATGGAACTGAATGAAAGTCTCCATTTCGGAATGAGCCTCGTAGACATTAAAAAAATGAACGGAATAGCATACACTTTGAACTTAAAAGAAGTGAATTTTAATCTTTACCTTACATTGACGTATCCTTTTATAAGTTGACATATAAATAAAAACTGGCACTATGAAAAAAACTGCATCTTCATCACATACGAGAAAATTGTTTTAACGAACACTGGGTCAATTGTACACGGCACTTGAATGCTTATCCTGTACTTCCAGACATTGACTGAGATTGTCCAACTTGTGAAGGAACGTTTGAGCTTGCGGACTGTGTCTGTTGACAAGCACCACCGCTTGTAAGAGCAGCTTGTTGTTGCCGAGATACATGAGCTCTTCCTCCTTGAAGATGTTTATTTTTAATCCGTTCTAACTCGTTGACTCTAGACCGAGCATGCTCAAGGCGATGCCAAGCCATTTGCAGAACCTTTTGTGAAGCATAGCCTGATCCCTCATGCGGCTGACCTGCAGAAAACAATTATACATCAGAGGTAAACAGTAGTAAGATAGATAACAAAGCAGACGTGAAAATATTAAAGGTAACTGACCTGTTGAAACTTGGGTTAAATAATTTATTTGTTCAGTCAATTTGGACTCCACGTGGGCTAGAGTTTTGAGAAAGGCATCAGTCTGACCCTCAGCATGTTTTTGACTTGATTTTTCTTTACTTAACTCCATTAGTGCTTGTCCTGAAAAATATTTTTTAATAATTTATATGCACTCAGTCCCCAATCAGCCAAGGATGGGCCGAAATTTTTACTTACCTGCACTCATTAAGCAGTTGATAACATCTTTTTCAATCGCATCTAAAGCTTGTATTCTTTCCATAGGAGCCGTCATTGTGTTTGGATGAATGAAACTTTTCCCAATTATAACAATTACTCGAACATAAAATGCAAAATTCCTAGTTTAATCGATAGATTTAAATAACATTTCGAGTATTGAGTATGTTCTGTGATCTCTCGCGACCAAATATTTGACGATATTAAATGCAGATAATTTATTGACAGTTTATCCACAATAAAACCCTCGTAGTACCTATTGATGACAACACGGACGCCGACTTTCATTTATTTTGCTGGGAGTTTCAAACGGGTATTATCATTGTAGAAATTCTTCTCGGGTAATCAGCCGGGTGATAGGGTCGATTTCCACCGACGTTTCGGCCGCAAACTTCGCAGCCATCTTCATTATTATGGTATTATCATTGTAACGAACGACCTCCGCTTTTATATATGATTTGTTATAAAGGTTCCTCCTAAATTTCTGTCGTGCATGGGAAGGGATAAACATAAATTTATGGCAGTCTTTCATCAGTTAGTAGCCGGGATAAACGAAATATCGTTCATCCTTATTATAGCAACAAACAAAGTAACACCTGAATATATCAACTATATCCGTTATTAACAGTTCAAAGAAGTAATATCTCGATCGTCTCTTATGCAATTAGAGATGAGATGTTTTACACGTAGAATTCTATCACAATATTATATGTATAAACTGCAATTACGTACTTAATATGCAATTGCGTACAAAAAATCGTAAAATGAAATTTCATTTTACAATTTTCCTCTCAAATGAGATTTTTTGATAAATAAATCAAATATAACAACAAAGAGGTTGTTTGTGGCGCTTTCATTTATGCCGTCTGTAATGTAAGAAATGTAATGTATCGTGATAGATTGATTGATCAAAAAATGTAAATTCGAAATCCCTCTCCGGATGGACTGTTGTTTTTATATCCCTATTACACATTTAAGTTCATTGCATCAAGCAATTAGGACTTTAAAAAAGTTTGGTTGCGTCCTTAGAGATGCAAGTGGGGTTACAGACCCCGCAAACCTTCTTTGCCCCCTCTTGGGTCTCCATTTGTCTGTATGTTGAANCATTGCAGTAAAAATGGGTAACATTTCAGATGTTTGCCATATTTTGCATGTTTACTTGTGCCCGATTTAATGTTAACGATATCCATTTTTAGTGTGGCAGGATGTTTGAATTCATTGCCAATATTAGGAAATGTCAATGAGATGCATTTAATGTATGTTTTAGGCTATTGTCTGAATACCATTCATTCATAGTTAATTCAGTCTCACAATTAAAAATGTTATCTAAAATAATTTGTTTATTTTCACTTAGAAAGAATCAGTGCAGAAAGGTTTATCAATGTATGTACCAAAATGTATAAGGTGAAGTAATGTTTGCCCCTTGAATGAAATGCAACCCACAACACCTGAAACTGCTCTAACAATAAGTTCAATTTTAAATTTACAACAAAGGACAAATAAGAAAGCAAAAATTGTAGATGGATTTTAAATTTCAGAAAGAATAATAGATCATTCAGTAAAATATGGTGGCTTGTAATAGAAATATAGAGGACATATAGAAGTTGCAAAAATTTGCAATTTTATAAAGTTTATGGTAATAAAATGTCATTTTAGGGATAAAAATTTAGAAAAAATTCACATTCTGTTGTGTAAAATGTACATTATGCATCCTGCCAAATTTTGTATTTTGTTCACATTGCAAGTCTTTTGTGCGTAAAAGGGTTTAAATGAGGTTCTAAAGACATGATTATACAATGACTGTAAATATCAATCTCCTATAAGGATTAAGGAAAGGTAAATTACTAAGCGCTAATGTACTCAAATTCATGTTATCAATATTCTTACAACAGGAATAGTTCCAATGGTAAAAAGACTATTATTTCCATTAGTAATGAATCCATGAGCTATGAATGAATGAAATGAATGTAAATAAGAATTACAAATGAAATTCTTCTGGATCTCAGCAGCTAGTATGTGTAGATCAGCTAGGAACTTCTCTCGTATTCATGTGACAGTCATTTTGTAATTAGGTAACAAGGTTAGTTCAGAAAGCATTAAATTTGACCTGATAGCTTGATATTGTCCAATAGAATACATTTTTAGTTTAGGGTTTACAAGATTACTAAAAGTGTACGAGTAATATTTTTGCTTGATTTAGGCATGAGTCTCTGGCACAAATATAGTTTTGAAAAGAGTAAGACTTAAAGTTAATAGATTTCGAACATTTTCAATGAACAAGAGCTTCGGAGTTCTTGTTCCACCCTGTAGAGATCTCTACAGGGTTGAACTATGTTTTTAGATGGAAGTATTTAATTCTCAGTTCAACTTATTAATGGAGAGCTTTTCCTAAAACGTGAACTGTCTAATCATGGTGTACAGCTTAGGTTTGTGGGGTGGGTAGATATGAAAGTGCAAATATAAAATAATGGTTTACAAGTCTGATGACTTAATTAAATATTTCCGCACTTGAATGATATGCAGATGAAATTATAAAGATTTTTTTTCTGATACTTATAAAGGTTTAACGTATATACATCAGCTTGAATCAGACAGATACATTGAAAGAAAATTTTTCCAAAATATAAACACTTTCTTTGGTATCTTGGTTAGTTATGCAATAATTTTATTAGAAAGATTGATGAAATTGGTAGAAATTGTTCTACTTTAAAATGACATTTCTTTTCTACCGCAAATAAGATTATGATTGTAAACTTTTATTTTATGTCAGTCTGTTATTTTTTTCAAAAATTTCCCCACCTATATTATTAACTTACTCGGAGTAACGTTTAACAAGAATGTAATTTCTATGTTTAATAACGTAATTATTTGATAGTTCCATGGAGATTTCCGCGTTATTTTGGATAAATATATATAGATCCAAAAGTTTTCATTGTGGTTTGAACTCAGATATCATAATTGAACCACGCTGATATCAACTGCGGAAAACTTCGATTCAACTTAATAATTTGATTTTCCGCTAAGCAGAAATTCGCTGGTCAATTTTTTGAAAAGCCGAATCCTGACCAATAGGAGACACTCTACGCCTTCATGTAAGGATAGCTCTGATTGGTGGCAAACTATTGGCGTGCTTCATGTATGTCGCCGCCATTATGGGTGAATATTTATACGATTCATCTTATTGTCGATTATGTGCCGAAGATAATCCCAGCGGTGTCTTATTATATAAAGCAGATGATTTAGAACTTGATTTAAGCACACTAGTGAACCGATATTTACCTCTTAAGGTATGACATATAAATATTTTCGTGAATTAGGTTCGCAACTTGACTTCCTTCCAACAAAATGGGGGGTGAACTGATTATAGTTGCACAAATTTCGTCTGAGTGTTACTACCAGAATCATATATGCTTCCTGTTATGTTGATTGATTATTTTGAAATTATATTTTTTTAATTTCAATATCAGGTCAATTACTTTACTGTTTTATTTAAGTAAATATACTTGAATTTTGTGAAGCCTAATATTTAGTTGTTCTATTGGAAAAAGAGAAAAAGATCTCCATATTCAGAATAATATCTGTGTAGTTAACGGGAAGGTTTACTAATGTAATGACCCTGTGCCGTATTTAGATTTTAATAATTATAATTATGCCTTCAAATTATTGTTAATCGTTTTTATTTAAGTTTATAATTTTAATATTTTTGAATGGTAATTATAATCGTTCGGTTGATTTGATTAATTAGATTCAAGATGATGGGAAGCTTCCGAGGACTATTTGCCCCGGCTGTAACATTCAACTACAAGCCACAGTTCAATTCTTTGAATTACTTGTGGAAGGCCAGAAAAAAATAAGAGAACTTTGGAAATTACAGGCAAGTTTTTACCATGAGTGAAATTCTTTTAGAGCGAAATTCCGTTGGGTTAAAGGATTTAATGATTTATTTGTCAACAATGTTAATGCAGGTAGAAAGAGATAGAAAAGCGGAGAAGGAACGACAAAGACTGGAAAGAGTCAGAAGTGAACTACAGTTGTCACTTGGTGATCTTGAAAATCCCAATGCACAAATTTTCATTCAAAGTAAGCTCCATTTTTTAATTCCATGGATGTTAGATCTGATATAATTTGTTAGAATTATCGTATTCAAAACATTGCTGTAAAAATGGGTAACATTTCAGATGTTTGCCATATTTTGCATGTTTACTTGTGCCCGATTTAATGTTAACGATATCCATTTTTAGTGTGGCAGGATGTTTGAATTCATTGCCAATATTAGGAAATGTCAATGAGATGCATTTAATGTATTCCGAATGTGTGGTTTAATCTCTAATTTGCAAGGTAAAGTTACCCTGGAATCAGAGTTTTTTTAACTTTATAATCTTTAAATTTTTCGAAGCAAAAGGGTTACTAAAATTTACTTGCTTCAGCCAGTTTAGTGCATGATTTTTTGTGTTTTCAGTCTGATATGTGCTTTTCTTGATATTTTTCTCTTTACCAATTTCCATTTTGACAGTTCCAGGAGATGATGGCAGTGGAATGTTTGTGGCTGAACATGAGATGGCTCTTAAGATGGAAGGATTGGAACGTCCCAGGAGAAAAAGAGGAAGACCACCAAAGCCTAAACCACCTCCAGAAGAAGTTCTTAGTAAAGATGTACTTGTGGAAGGTAATATTAGCTTTTATGTTTTGGGTATATCATGGCTGATTTTAAAGTATCAACTAGGTTTTTAGGATCATTTTACGAATCTTTTGGAGGAGGTTTAAGGAGGCATTTTGTATTTGAAGTAACTAGGATGATCACGTTAACAAAAAGAGAGAGGATATTACAACTGAGGGTATATGGTGCGATTAAATTACCTTGCATAGAGATTTAAAAAATTTGATTGCTACAGCTACTTATCCTCTGAAGAAATAAGCAGCTGACCGAGATCTTTTCTGTAGTTTTTTCTGTGAGACTTTGATGTTGATTAAGCTATATATTTAATCAGCCATATGTCATTCTGTGATATTAGATTTAGAAATCAATGTAGTAGCTAAAATAATTGAGATGATAATGGTATTGAATTATATTATTATCATCATAAAATTCTTTTCAATTTATATTATTTTGTAATTATTGCCAATAATTCTAAATTTTGCTTCTTCTTACATTATATTATAAACTCTACTATGTTGGGAAAATAACGAGTGGGTAAAGATTCTATGTGAGGAATGAATTGAAATATGTAATTACTTATATTTGAAATGACACATTTAGTGAAAAAGTGACATATTAAGTTGAACTAAGAATTTGTAACTTTTTATGTGTGTATTATAAGCCAGAATTATTTCTTCTTGGTATCAGAAAGGGTTAATGTGCTTAATTAACAGTTTGAATTTGTAGACTAGTCCAAAATATTGTGTATGTTTATTGCAACAGATATGGCTTGGATTTGTATTCACTACAAAGCCCATGACCATAGCTAGACTGCTATATGAAAGTTAATGCATAATTATTTTTATAGTAAGAAAGCAAGAAACTTCAGTCATTGAGAAGCTGTTATTCAAATTTCACAGGTGAAGAGCCTATTGGAGAAGAAGGTGCCGATGGAAACACAGGTGATGGTCAGCCAGATTCACCAAATCAAGTTGATGAGGACATGGAAGAAGATGCAGATGGCAGGAGACGACGGCGTCGTAAAGTGCCGCAAAGGTAACTGACTTTGAGGAATGTGCCTTGATTTGAATGGTCATGTAACATTTCAGCTAAGCATAACATCTATCATCACTGGCCAGACTGTGGAAAAACATTATGAAGGACATTTTAATTATTTTCATTTAACTTTGTAATTTCCAATAAAGTTAATGGTATAATGGAATGACATAGTTAAATATTTTAAAATACAAATTTACAAGTTTTATGTTAAGTATTTTCAAACTTTTTTTGTAATTTCATCAACATTGAATAAATATAATGGAAATGACTAGTTTTTTCATTTATTTCTGCAGTTCTTTCATCAGCCCAGATGTAATATTGGTTAATTTTTCTTTCAGATTTAAAGAAGCAGTGCAAGGGAAGGAATTGGAAAGAATATTCAAGGAAGAAGGTGTCATTGATGAGGATGAAGTTGAAGTGGAGGAAAAGGTGAATGTTGCTGAACAAGAGAGCCAAGAAGGTAATTTATCCAGAAAAGTCACTAACTGCCTAGTTTTTAGGCTTGTTTTAGGAAGGTTTTGGGAGACTGACTAAGTCATAGTTTGATGAAAGATTGGAATAGTCTGGGAGAATGATATTTTGATAATTTTACTCCTTTACGCCAGTTCCAGGATTCTGGAAATGTATGCATCATATGAATTCTCATGATGTAAGAGTTTTAGATATAGATAAAAACAATATTTTGATGTGTATATTGCAACATTTGTTTCATAATTTAATGCCTATGTTTTCAGTTATAACAATAATATTGTACAAGCTGTCAATTTAAGGATGAATATGAAATTGTTTCAATTTATTTCGGTTTGTTGTGAGCATTTGTGTTAAAATTCACTGCCATTTAGTTGTTTTAATTGATGTCAGTTTTAATTTTTTGTTTGTTTTGTGTACATTCCTGATTTCACTCTCACAATTGCAATTAATTTACAAGCATACAAATTCATGGGCTATGTTACTTAAATTGATTCAGATGGAGAAATCATTGGACATCTAGAAACTCAGGAAGGACATGATCTTGGAGAACTGATCATAGTGAGCAGAGGTAAAGGACGAGGGAGGCCTCAGAGGCGCAGAAGAAAGGTTCGCTTCCAGTGTGATATTTGTGGAAAGGGCTTCCAGCATAAAGGCAGATATCTTGTACATAGGTAAGATTTTGGGAAGTCATGCGAAATATCATTTTGCCAGTCATGTATTGCATCACATTTCTAGCAATTCAAAGATTTCTTTCTCAAATCAGTAATTGCTTAACCTCTTTGGAGAGTTATTATTGAGGTTTGTGGATTGTTTTTTTTACAATTAGAGGCTGTTTCTTTCGTTAAATATTTAACATGTTTTCTGTAACTTGGATTTTGTTAAAGTCATTCTAACCAGAATGCTTTATTTGGAAGCTTTGTGTTGTAAATTTTGAACTTTTTATTTCTTAGAGAACAATTACTCTGAATTGATTATAGAAGCTGCATTTTGCTGTGTATTAATTTGTGTGACAATGCAGATATTGATGTTCATTACTAATTTTAAATTATATTATTATAAGTTATTTTTATTGCTTATAAGAGCTTATATCATGTGTTGTCTTTTGTTGAAGTAATATGCAATTGGTGTTGCAGGAGTTTCCACAAAGGTGTCAAATTTGAATGTGCTACTTGCAATAAAAGATTCACTTTCAAGGAGAATCTCGATCTTCATCAGAAGTCCTCTGGTCACACTGGAGAGGGTAAGAACAAAACTTTAAAACTCATATTTTTCAGAAGTAAAAACTTATGATATTAGTTTCTACATTGATATAAATATTAATTCTAAATTATTAAATTTTCCAAAACAGGTATTGTTGAAGGTCTTGAAGATGGAAAGGATCCTGAAGAAGAGGATCCTTCTAGTTCTTCTGTAGAAACCAGGTTCCCTTGTGACCAATGTGACAAAACCTTTCAGACCAAGCAAAGTTACGAGGTGTGTTTTAGTTCTGTATAAAATCTGTTTTATCATCTATATAATGTGTTTTCTATTTGTTATCTTTCAGTAGATGATTTGAAAACCAAAATATTTAAATAATTTCTTTGATTTAATTTCAGGTGCATTTGAAGGCAATTCATGAAGGCCAGAAACCTTTTCAGTGCGAAGTCTGTGGCAAAAAATTTGCCTATCAAAACAGCCTCAAAGGCCACATGGTTGCCCATGAGGTACTTGTTCATTTTAGTAATGATTGAAATGCTTTGAAATGTGGAATTAATTCTATTTAACTATATTATCTTAAAGAAGCTGGTAGAATGCTGGGTTCTGTTCCGTAGATTTGCTATTATTGTTTATTTACTTGAAATATTTTTATCTATAGACTCAAAAGACTGATGGAAAAGGTTACCCATGTGAGTTTTGTGGAAAGCTGTTTAACCATCCCAGTTCAGTTGTGTATCATAAAGAAGCTGAGCACAACAATGGTAGGCGTTTTGTCTGTAACAAGTGTGGAAAGGCATTCAAGCATAAGCAACTTCTTCAGCGCCATCAACTGGTTCATTCTGAGCTGAGGTAATTTGAATGCTAAAATCATTATACTAGTATTCTTTGTGTTAGCCACATGTTATTAATTTTTGTATACTTGTACTGCCTAAGGTGTCCTTGCATTGCTTTTTAAAAAGGTGTATTGTAATTGTTTGCATTGACAGATGCGATATTTTACTAAATTTCCATTTTGTCTATCTCAGACTCAATTTTTTGCCTTTTTAAAGCTTATGTACATGCATTAATGATATTTTTTGATTCTACATTCAAGAAAGGAATAATGTGAAAATGATTACCTTATGAACATTATAATATTGCTAAGTGATTTTTCATATTGTTTCAATTTATCAAGTACTATTCAATGAATAGGAATTATATTCCAACTTTATAAATGATCTATTTTCAGGCCATACATATGTAAAGCTTGTGGAGCTAGTTTCAAGACCAAAGCTAATTTGCTCAACCACCAGCCTACTCATACTGGAGAAAAAAGATATTTCTGTGAACTTTGTGGTCAACAGTTTGCCCACAAAACAAGTCTTACACTTCACTACCGGTGGCACACAGGTATGTAGGGTCATATGTCATTTTCTGATAGTTTTTGAAGTTTACATCTAATTGTTAGTTATAGGAGTGAAAGTAGTATTTCTGTTTATAAGGTGTGGTTTTGAAACGCCTTATTGGTGGAAGGTTGTTTGGTTTCTCATAAGCAGTTCTCTTGAGTCTTTGCAGATCCTGTAACAATGAATTATCATGTGTTATCAACTTATCAATCATAAAGTGGAAAAGAATGAGTCTTCCGTTTAATTCTTGGAAATGTTCTTAAATTTCATTCAGATCCTATCTTTTATAATCATGGACCTTTGTTTCACGTTTTTACCAATTTGTAAGTTTTCTTCTCTCTATATAATAATAATAATAACAGATGCGTGTTATTTTAATTTTACTTTTAGGCCTTTAAAATTTACATACCATTTTTATAGTGGTCACGCTCTAAGAATGTGCATGACCATTACCCTGTTATTTTCTTCAACAAGTCCATCCTTTCTTAAGATATGGAAGTAGGGAAGTGGATAGAACTGAAGGAACCAACTTTCTATTTTCTGTAAGCAAGATATCTGCTTGTGTGACCATGAGATTCCTTATCACTCCTGCGCATTTAGATTCTCAGATATTTTGATTTCCCTAGATTTCTGTGAATAGATTTATCCTTAGAGCTTGGACACTATATTATTTGTAGCCCTTATCAGTCTTTTAAATATATATTAATAAAAAAATTTAAATTACAGGTCTGTGATCCTAAATCATAATCATTCTTTGGTTCTGACAGCTATATTTACCTTATAATTGGTATATTATTTTATAATAGTTACTTTGATCCAATAAGGAAAGTATCTTATTGCTCATAAAGTCATGTTGCATTATCAGTCAGTAATAATTTTACTACTTGTCATTGGGTGGTCTGTTAGTTTTTCAATGGTAATTTCAATCATAACTTTTTAAGTGAAGCTATGAAGTATCATGTTTAACATCAATTTGCATTTCCATTTAGCAGCTCTTTATAAATTTGAATTCAATTTACTGCACACAAGTTAAATAAGTTTAATATGAGAATATCTATGCTGATATTGAAGATAAAAAATTGGTATTGGAGATCTCATCAGTTAAAAACAAAATTGATAACTTTGGTTGATGGTTCAGATCATATGATTTTATAGTTGCAAAGTTGAATTTCCTTTAATTTAAATTTTTATTGTTACAGGAGAGAAACCTTATCATTGCCAGTTCTGTGGGAAAGACTTCTCCCAAAATGGTAACCTGCAAGAGCATTTACGCATCCATACAGGAGAAAAACCATTTTGCTGTAGTTATTGTGGTAGGAAATTCACTACCTCATCTCAGGTGAGTCTATTCCCATCTTTGTCTTCATTGAAAAAGTTACATAGATGCATTTATAATAAAAATTTTGTCTTATTGGATTTGACTGATTCAGACATCATGCCCCTAACCATCTTTCATTCACTTGTAAACCCTTATTACTGACTTGCCTCTACTAATTCAATTTTGGTCTAAAATCTTTCCTTCTCTATTCCTTTACTATTCTCAGTAGACTATTATGTCTCCCTCTTCTTTTTGCATAAGTTTTCATTGGGCATGAGTTTTATTTTACTCTTCAAAGAAATTCTTCATTAGTCTTTCAGGCTGTGTATGTTATTTTCATAATTTTTCTTTAAAACTCTTGCTCCTTTGCTTTTAACTTCTTCTGCTGTTGTTGAAGTTTATATTTCACTGCCAAAAATCTCTTGTACAGGTTTTTATGAATTGGTTCCTTAAATCCAAGCTTGTATTATTTGCTTTATTCTGGTAGATTGGGCTGCTCTACTTACTATTTCTCTCTTGATACTTGTCAAGCTGGTCCATTTCTAATAAATTTAACAAATACAGCTTTGATGTTGTAAACGTCCATCATTTCACAAATAAAAAGGATATAGTATTTGTTCTGTATAATTTTTATTTTTGCGGTGTCCATTTACAATTTCACGTGTAAATCATACACTGTTTTGACTGCAAGCCTCTTGTATCTTTTTTCTTTCTTTCTCTATGTGAATACCGCTATCCAACTTTACATCAGGTTGAAATACTGTCAATTTTCTAAGCTTTCCCCTTATAATTATTGCTCATATGCCATAACCTTTGTGGATGAGAATAGCTGACAGGTTTTAAATATTCTCTTTAATAACTGATAAAACTCATGTATGTTCTAATTTTTGTTTCATTTAGAGGATAGCTTCTTAATAT